>WSFP011499719.1:0-13977 GCA_009831015.1 Picea engelmannii | reverse complement strand
AGTTTGTCATTTCAAATTTCTTCTTAAGTCTGGTTTTCACATGGTTTAAAATTTTTGAGTCACTACCAGTAAGGATAAGGTCATCAACATAAAGGAAAAGGATTATGAGATGGATTCCTACTTTCTTGGTATAGACATTAGGATAAGAATGACATCTAGAGAATCCAGTGGCAATAAGAAAGCTGTCCATTTTGGCATACCAATCTTGGGGAGATTTGTTGAGACCATAAAGAGATTTCTTGAGGTGACAAACAAGGCTAGAGTCATTCTGAACATAGCCAGGAGGTTGTTCCATGTAGATTTCTTCTTGCAAATATCTGTGCAAGAAGGAAGATTTAACATCCATTTGATGGATGTCGCATTTATGTGAGGAAGCAAGGACAAGAACAAGGCGGATGGAATTCATTTTTTCTACAGGGGAAAGGTTTCATTATAGTCAATTCCTTCAACTTGGGAAAATCCTTTGGCAACTAAATGAGCCTTGTGTATTTCAACACTTCCATATGATGCATACTTAGTTCTGTAGACCCTTTTGCATATAACAAGTTTTATTCCTTTTGGAAGAGGTACAAGATCCCAAATATCATTTTCCATTAAAGAATGATACTCTTCATTCATTATTGTATCCCAATCTGGATGACCTAAAGCTTCTACAAATTTCTCTGGATCATGAGTTTCTGAAACTTGAGCCAAAAGATAAGAGGATTGCTAGAACTGTGAACGTGTGTGATGCTGATTTGAAGGATCATCGACAAGATAACCAATTGCTTCTCATGTTGAACGGGCCCATCTAGGAAGCGATGGAGTTGGTGTTTGTTCAGGTTCAAAGGACTCATCTGGAGGAGGGTGAGTAGGTGGAGGTGGATTTTCATCCTCACTGTCATCATATGAAGAAGAAACCAGATCAAAAGAAGGAACAAATGCTGAAGATGGATCGTAGGTCGAAGAAGGCACAACCACCGAATTAGGCTCACAGGCCAAAGAAGGCACAAACACCGAATTAAGATCGCAGGCCAAGAGAGTTTCATCAAATTTAACATCTCTTCTAATAATAATTTCATTACAATGTGATTGAAGACGTCTGTAAACTTTGACATCTTCATAATAACCAACAAATATAAACTTCTCACTTTTAGGTTTCAATGCTTTTCTTTTCTCATCAGGAATGTGAGCCCATGCTATACTACCAAATACATGGAAGTGACTTACATATGGTTTAATTTTAGTCCAAGCTTCTTCCAGTGTTATATTTTTAAGAGCATTTGTGGGAGTGCGATTTACTATGTAATTGGCATGGTTGATGGCTTCTGCCCAATACTTTAGACTTAATCCCTTGGATTGGATCATACAACTAGCCATTTCTGTTAATGTGTGGTTCTTTCTCTCAACAATACCATTTTGTTGTGGTGTATATGGAACAGTGTGTTGCATTTGGATTCCATGTGTAGTGCAGTAAATTGTAAAATTATTGTTCACATATTCGCCTCCATTATCTATTCTTAACCTTTGAATTTGATGTCCAGATTGCTTTTCTACAAGGGCCTTGTAGGCCAAAAAATTGTCAAAAACTTCGCTCTTAAGTTTTAAGAAGTAAACCCAAGTACGTTTGGAAAAGTCATCAATGAAAGTTAAGAAATACTTGCACCCATAAAAAGAAGGACAATAAAGTGGACCACACAAATCACTGTGAACAAGTTGCAAAGGACTTGAGGCATGCCAAGAAGCACGTTTTTCAAAACTGTCCCGATGATGTTTGTCAAGAAAACAGTCGACACAAACACCATATCTGCATGAAACAAGAGGAAGACCAACCACCATCTATTGATTACATAGTTGATGCAATGAGCGATAGTTTAGATGACCAAACTTCTCATGCCAAAGTTTTCTCAAGTCATCGCTATGAGTAACAAAATCTGATGAAAAATATGATGACCTAAAGTTGTCAAATTTGTACAACCTAGTAATATCATCAACAATTCCAGTTGCAATAACATGCTTAGGATCTTTTAGATCCTTGATTAAAACTTGGTGAGGTGAAAACTCTACAGTTTTACCTTCACTTGAATGAGTGATTTGATATACTGATAGAAGGTTACAAGAAATACTTGGAACACATAATACATCATTGAAATGACCATTTTCTACTTAATTTGTTACAGATCCTTCAACACTAAGAGATCTATCATCACCAACAAATATTTTCTTGGTGTTACATTCATTTAGAGTAGAAAATATGGCTCTATCCTTAGCCATATGATAGGATGCTCCATAATCAATAAGTCACTCATCAAAAGTAGAAGTAGAAGTAGAATTTGTATTGAAGGAGAAACCAGAAGCAGAAAGTGCATGCCCATGATAAGAAGAAGAAGAAGTATAATCAATAATGATGTTGTGCTTCTTCATCGTTGATTCTAAAGTTGCCATCTTCTTGAAACATTTGGACTCATCATGACCATCTTTATCACAAAAGTTGCAATGTCTGTTAGTATTCTTATTTTTATATTTTTCTCCTTTGTCTCCATTAGGAGAAAAAGTTGTCTGAGTGGGTTTGGGACCCTTATATTGCTTGTTTTTGTGGCGAGGATGTTGCTTCTTGGGATTTTTGGGTTTACCTTTCTGATGGACAACATAGGCTTTGTTGGAGGTACCTGCGGTGCTGATCACTCCAAGTTGTACTAGCTTATCTTGCTCTCTAATAAAAGCATCACAAAAGTTCTCATGACAGGGTTTTTGATCATCTTTCCCTAGAGCCTCTTGCATGGCATAAAAGGTAGATACAAACACAGATTATGCACTACCTAGCTCAGAAAGAATAATATATATGCAACGATTTTTGTCTATCTTTATCTTACATTCTTCACATAAAGTTCTAAGTGTTTTAAACTTGGATAGATAGTCTTCAATGCAATAAAAATCACTTGGACTTAAAGTTAGTACTTTATTTTCGAACTGTTGTGCTCGAATAATATTGTGTTTACCAAACACAAATTCAATATTTTCCCAAGATTCTTTGGGTTTATCAATTGATTGAAGGTGGAACCTTAAATCATGAGAGATGGGCATTCTCATTAATCCACATGCTTCGTCATTCCTATTATCCCATTTGGATTTCTTATCAGCATCAGTGGGTGTTGTTTCCTTTCACAAGGTAATCCGGTACAAGCCTTTACTTCTTAATAAATCATCCATATGGGATTTCCATTGGAAGTAGTTGGTGTTGGTAAGTAAGAGATTACTTGTAGAAGCCATATTAAATATGAAGATAATATAGATTTAAAAACTAAAACTATTGATCGGAATGGAAAGATCTCAAAAAGTTATGCAGTTTAAAAAAAAACGGTATTGAAAACGGACTTCGGATGTGAGAGTTATGCCCTTTTTTAAAAAGGCATAAATGGTAACCAAAGGACCACATGGTAGTGTAAGTTGCGTTATAAAGTGACCCACTTTTATAAAGAGAAGTGGGGCTCACTTTTACAAAGAAACGTTGCATGAAAAATAAATAACTCTAAAATAAAATATTAAAGCTACTTATAGTGATTCACTTTTATACTTGAAGTGAAATACACTTTACAATTTTAGCATGAACTTTTTCAAAAAAAAGGTAACAAAAGAGAGACTTGAGCTCAACACCTCTTACTTAATAAGGCAAATTTTAACCAAATGGTCTAGAAAAACATATTGTAATGTTCAGAAGGAGGATTGGGGGTGTTGGTGTTGTTGTTGTTGTTGAAGACGACCTTGGAGAGCGTGCTAAAAAAAAAAAAATTCACACAAGAAAAAAAAAATTGCTTCTCAATGACAACAAGGGTTAGATCTCGGTTGAATTACCCGGAAGATGCACCTTTTCCTATTTGTTTCTGATTTTCTGAGATCACATAGGGTGTGGGGCAAAGAGAATACACAGATCTAAAAGAGTAGTATCCTAGAAATAAAAAAAATACAAAATCGAAATAAAACCAAAATACTTCTCTACAAAAACTTTAAAAAATGCGTATTCAAACTTTATACCTTTGGATCTGATTGTAATGGTTGTATATTGGGCAAAAAAAAACCTTTTCGAGTGAAACAAAAAGTGTTCATGAATGAAATGAGTGCACCAGACGCAATGGAATAGTCCTCTCAGCCCAAAAATGTACGAAAATGACAGAAAATGGAGATGAGGAAACTCGACTTCATGATCTCAATCTACAATAGGAGCGGGTCTTCAAACAGGCTCTGATACCATGTTTGAAAACACAGGTATTCCAATAGAAGATGAACACCTTTAGTAACCACTCACATAACCATATCAAATATCAACACACTGATGTTTTCATGTGGTAAAACCCCTACGAGGAAACATCCATGGCCCCAGCCAACACGACCACTTGGAGCAGTGAGGCAGATGTCACCTTTTGCCTCGGCAAAGATTTTTCACTGACCTCCCAGTCTTAATGGATCATTCTAACTTCACCTTCGAACCGAAGTGTCTCTTTCAATTCCTCACTAGAATCTCTGTTAAAAACCCAATTCACAGGTCCTTCCTTTTCCCTCTGTCACAACTTCTGTGCATACCTGATCTCTTCCAAACTAAAATTTTGGGTTTTGGGGATTAGTGATCCTTGTTGTCGAGAACCTCAGCCTTCTCAATTTCCTAATCTCCAATATCCCAAAATGCCGGAATGAATTCAACAACGGTTAGTCTCCGTGGCTACATTTTGGTCCATGTGACAACTATTCCATATGATCGCAGTCCCAAGTCTTTTCGCGATTTCGGGATTTCGAATGCCGAAACGCATGGACCCCTTTGTCCTCAAGATTCCCAATCCTCCGAATCCCGATTTCCTGAAATGGTCTCCTTTTCAGGATTTTCCTTTGAAGACCTAGATTATTGCCATGCATCCCCTAGAGATGGACGGTCCTCGTCACTTCGTGGTTTCGGGAACTAAAATGATTATGGGTTATTTCCCTCAGAACTCTTGAAGTTACGATTCTTGATCTCCTATATGCTAAAATGACGTCAGTCGGCCCCACACTAGAGATTTCCACCTTATCGGGGTTTCAGACTTCACGGTTCCGAAATGTGTGTGCTTCCTGTCTTCAGGATTCATGAAACACCGAATCCTGAAATTCCAATGGCTTTCGATATCCACCACGTGTTCCAACCAATGGACGGTCCTCGATCATTTACAATTTCACGAAGTCAAATGCCGATGTCCTCCTATCCTCTCGAACCCTGAAAATCTGACATGCGAAATCCTGACGGGCTCTTGATTACCACCACCTGTCTCAACTGATGGACGATCCTGTTTCAGTCTCGGGATTTCACGACTTGCGATTCCCCAATGTTGTAGTTTCTCTGTCAACTTAAAACCCCAGTAGCCAAAATACCAAAGGGTGCTTGATCTCAACCACGTGTCCTAACAGGTGGATAGTCCAGATCAAGATCAGGGTTTCCACTATGAAGTGACCCGATCTCCTGTCCTCTAGACTCCCGAAGTCCCGAATTCCGAAGTTCTGATATCCCGATGCCTTTCGGGACCTTCACTTTGCCTGCGAGAGTTTAACCCTCGTGAAACTCCAGTCAGATCCTATGGCTGACGGGTAACTAGGTGAGGATCCAACATCTCACGATCTCATGAGATTGAAACTCTGGAAACAACTGTAACCTCCTTACTTCTCTATCAGATCGGACGACTGGCGGGATTTCGCTAATCCTATACAAGGAAATTTGATCATTCATCTCTTCCCTTTGATGAATTAGAAGGTTCAAATCCTTTGGGGGTCTTCCATGACTTCCATCCTTTCAAGAACCTCCTGCATGCATTCCTTGCGACAACCCTCAATCACTTCGGTGTTGAACTCCTTTAACTCTGCGCACTCCTTGTAGCGACAAATCCTTCAATAGCTTCTTAGGTTTCCAACCTTGGATTCAAGCTTGGTATGTGCACACATTGCATGAATCCTGTGCCTAACTTCACCTTTGAGGGAATGAGAACAAAATCTAATCTATCTGAGCTTTCAGAGACAAACCTCTGAACCCTTTTTTTTTTCAACGCACTCCTTGCGGACAATTCTACTGCACTCCTTGCAGGAACCCTCACTTAGATATAGAAACAATTGAAACTCATTTCATAACTCTTTCTCTCTCAGACTTCAAACATTTAACAATAAATCATCCATACACAACATAGAAAGAAAATGTATAATGGAAAGAGTAAAATTATGAACATACCATTCAACATACACATACAAGAAACAACTACAACGCGATGAATCTGAATTAAGACTTCTTCTATTAACTTAATCTCTGTACATGGGTGTTTTTCAATTACAGTTTCTCTATTCCAGCTCTGTATGCTCTCTTTTCTTCCTCTTGGTAATGTTCTTCACTACTCTACTCTCAATTGGCATCCTCCTTCTATCTTACAATTACACAATGAGGGTGTCTATATCCATTTTCCCTCCACTCCTAAAACTGTCAACTTTTAGAATTCAAAGCTACCTACCAACATAAATTCCTTCTACCTACTATGGATGAGAGCGGATCACTCAAGGTCCTTTACAATATGTAAGTATGCCTCTCCTTAACTATCACATTTACGTTTGGAGCATTTATCTTCAAATTTTTTTAAAATAATTTATCATGTGTCTAAAATGTGTTGGCGCTTTCCCCACGCTTGCTTGACATTGGCGATGCTCCTGCATCATACTCCCTCACTTGAAATTTTTCATGGGCTCCTATCCATGAGCTCTCACACGGTCTGTCCATGCTTCTGAATCTCTACTTCATTCTCCCAGTTGGCATCTTCAACTAGATGTCCTTTCCACTTGACCAAGTATTCAAAGTATTGTCTTCTTCTGGTCTTCTTGCTAATTCTTTTGTCTAGTATGCTTTCCATCTGTGGCTTCTCTACAACATGCATCTGCTTTGTCCACTAGATCTCTGGTTGTTCATCACTTGTTCCTGCTTCCCTAGTTTTGTATGGGTACAAATATGAGACATTGAATATCAGAAAAATTCCGATCCCATTGGGTAATTCAATCTCATAAGCATTTGCCCCAAATTTCTTCAATACCTTACATGGTTCGATCTTCTTCATCTTCAGTTTTTTATATGTCCCCTTCGGGAACCTTTCCTTTCGCAGATGTGCTAGAATCAAATCACCAACCTCAAACTAAAGTTGTCTCCTATGTTGATATGCTCTTCGCTTATACTCCTGGCTTGAGTTCTGTAAACGCTCCTTCACCTGGTTGTGAAGTTCTTTCATCACCTCTGCGAAGTCTTCTGCACTAGCGCTCCTAGTCACAATATTTTCTAAATACCTCAGCTCAGAAATTCCTCTCGATTGCATGCCATAAACAATTTGAAATGGACTTTGTCCTGTCCTTTTGTTAACTAAGTCATTATAAGCAAACTCTACCTATGGTAATATGTTGTCCCATTGGCTGTGGTGTTCTATCACCAAGCTCCTTAGCAAGTTTCCTAAACTCTTGTTTACCACTTCTATTTATCCATCCATTTGAGGATGATAAGACAAACCAAACAACAATTTAGTTCCCATCTTCTTCCATAAGGTCCTCCAAAAGTGTCCTACAAATTTAATGTCTCGATTTGAAACTATGCTCCTTGGTAAGCCGTGAATTCGAATGACTTCTTTGAAAAACATATTCGCAATGTGAGTTGCGTCACTGGTTTTCTGACATGGAATAAAGTGTGCCATTTTGGAGAATCTATCCACCACCAAAAAGATTGATTCAAACCCTCTTTGTGTTCTTTGCAACCCCAATATGAAATCCATGCTAACTGCATCCCATGGCCTCTCAGGTATTGGCAATGGTTGATAAAATCCTGCATTTTGTTTCTTTCCCTTTGAATGCTGGAAAATTCTGCATCTGTCCACAAATCTCTTGGCATCTGCTCGCATTCCTGGCCAAAAATATGACTCATTCAATTTTGTGAATGTCTTGTCGTGACCAAAGTGCCCTGCCAATCCTCCACTATGTTTCTCCTTTAGAAAATTCTCCCTCATGGAGCATTTTGGAATACAAAGTTGATTACCTTTAAACAACAATCATTCCTGGATCATGTATTTTGTCCATTGGCTTCTATCTCTGAGAATTTTATTCTCAGCTGCTTCATATGCCTTCTTAAAATTTGGATCATCTCTATACATGTCCCTGAGGTCATCAAAACCCAGTGTTTTAACTTTGAACTACTGCAACATCAAACATTTCCTTCTCAAAGCATTAGCAACCTTGTTAGTAGTTCCAGAAATATGCTTAATTACAAAAGTAAAGTTCTACATGTATTCAACCCATTTTACATGTCTTTGATTCAACTTTTCCTATCGAGTCACAAACTACAGTGCATGATTGTCACTGTATAGGACAAACTCCTTCAGAATCAAATAGTGCCTCCACTTCTTCAATGCTTGAATGATAGCATAGAACTCCTTGTCATATGTGGAGTACTTCACCTTCTCTTCATTCATCTTCTCATTGAAGTATTCTATCAGCTTGTCTTCTTGACTTAAGACTTCCCCTATTTCAAATCCACTCGCATCGCATTTCACTTGAAATGTTTTTTGGAAATCAGGCAACACCAGAATTGGTTGTTCCGTGATTTTCCTCTTCAACTGATTAAAAATCTTCTCAGCCTCTTTTATCCAGTGAAAATATTTGTGTCCTTTCTTCACCATGTCCATCATCGGTGCACTAATTCCACTTAAATTCTTGATGAACTTCTGGTAGAAACTAGACAATCTGTGAAAACTTCTCACCTCAAATATGCTCTTCGATGATGGCCAATTCTTGATCACTTCCACCTTATCTGGATCCATCCTCAATTTATCTGTAGAAATAAAAAAGCCCAAATAGATGAGTTCTGTCTTCATGAATGAATATTTATTTATGTTTATCAACAACTTCTCTTGTTGTAATGTCTTCATCACTGTAGCTAAGTGTTTTAGATGCTCCACCTCTGTTTTACTGAAGATCAGTATATCATCCAGATACACATTGACAAATTCTCCAATGAAATCCTTCAGGACTTTGTTCATCAACCTCATGAAGGTACTTGGTGCGTTTGTTAAACCAAACTGCATAACAAGCCATTCATACAACCATTCATTAGTCTTGAAGGTTGTTTTCCATTCATCACCTTCCCTCATACGAATCTAGTGATATCCACTTTTCAAATCAATATTCGAAATGTTTTTTTCTCCACTTAAGAAATCCATCAGATCATCCATCCTTGGTAATGGAAATCTATACCTGATGGTTATCTTGTTAATTTCCGTTGAATCAGTACACATCCTCCAGCCTCCGTCTTTCTTTGGACTGAGTATTGTCGGAACAACACATGGACTCAAGCTTTCTCTAACCAACCCTTTATCCAACAAATCCCGAACTTGTCATTTGACCTCTTCATTCTCCTACGGCATTAATTTGTACACTGCTTTGTTTGGTAAACTGGCTCCAGGTATAAGATCAATATGATGACTCACACTCCTTATTGGTGGCAACGAATGAGGTAGTTCGTCCACTACTATGTTAACAAACTCTTCCAGCAGTTCCTGAACTTCTTCTGGTAAATAATCTATCCTTGTGTTGGTTAAGACAATCATTGGCTTCCTGACCACAATGAATTGTGGTTCCTCCTTCTTGACCTCGTTGAGGAGTTCCTTCCCACTCATGAGAAGTACAGTGTTACTTACTTCAGCTTTCACTTCCTTGTCTTTGATTGGAAGCAACATGTGAGTTCTCCCATTCTTTTCTAGGGTGTATGTGTTCATCCTCCCATCATGAATCACATTTCTGTCATATTGCCACGGTCTACCCAACAATAAATGGCAAACAACCATGGGAATAACATCGCAGAGTATCTTATCATTATAGCCTCCTATCTTAAATTCAACTAAATATTTTTTAGTGACATTTACTTGATGTCCCTTTTGTAGCCATGAAACTCTATATGGACTTGGATGTTCAATCGTCTCGAACTCCATATTTTCTACCATCTCCTTTGAAACGAGATTATTTGTGCTACCACTATCCACAATGACCTTGCATACCCTGTCCTTGGTTTTGCAAGTAGTCCGAAAAAGTTTGTTTCTCTGTACTAGACTCTCCACCTCCTTCTCTAGTGTCAAAAGAACTTTTCGCATCATCAGCGATCTTCCGCCTTCAAAATCCTCTGCCTCAACATTCCACCTTTGTGCTTCAGCAATGTGAGTCTCTCCACTCTCTTTCTTCTTATCTGGACATTCATAAGATTTGTGTCCATTATTTCCACACGTGAAGCATTTTATTACTCCACCTCTTCCTCTACCTCTACCTCCAGTACGAGGAAAAATATTATTATCAGCATAATCTCCTTTTTGTTCGGTATGCTACCCTCTCTGTTCAACATATTGCCCTCGCTGTGAGGTTCCACCTCTTTCAGTTCAAGCCTGAGGTTTCTTCCAGTCCTCCTTGGGTTTCTGATTTTTATCTTGGACAACTGATTTTCCCCTGGCTTGACTTTTGCCTTGGCTCTTTGACCTTGCTTTTGGCTCAGTTTCTCTTCAGCATTTAGAGCCATCTGATAAGCATATTCCACCATTCGGATGGTTACCATGCTCATATCATCCTGAATGTCATATCTCAGGCCATTCATGTGCCTGGAAACCTTTTCATCATCGCTTTCCCGATGACCTACCGTGATGTTCAGCCTGTAGAATTCTTCAGTATATTCCTTCACTGTCATCAGCTTCTATCTCAAATTTTGCATTCTTCGAAATAGAGTAATCTGGTAATCTCTGGGAATGAATTTTGCCTTCATCTTCGTAATCATCCTATCCAAACTCTTGATTTTTTGCTTGCCTTTGCAGCGTCTGTCAGCTTGTAGTTCATCCCACCACAATGTTGCATGTCCTTTCAGCCTTGCGACGACATGTCTGACCTTCTTGTCTTCCTCGACATCTTCATAGTCGAAATAAGTGTCCAAATCTCTAATCCAGTCTAGAAGTTCTTCAGCATCTAGGTTTCCTTCATAAACTGGGATGTCTATTTTTGCCATGGCACCCATCCTTGCGACAACTCTAATCAAGCGTTCAATTGTGACATCTTCCGCTAAAACTTCTTCTTCTTCATGTTCAACTTCATTTTCACTTTCGGAATCACTAAGATCCCCAATACCGACTGTGTGTCTTTGTGCTATCTCCATGTCCTCAAGTCTAGTGCATAAATCACACATTTCTCTTGCCATGGCTGGGTCAGGCATCTACCTACCTCTTCTTCTTGGTATTTCCCTTTCCTTTGGTAGATCGGGTGTTTTCATGTCCCTTTTTCTAGGCAGCATGGTGAATTTTCCTTTTCCTTGCTACAAAAAGAAAAGAACCCTTTTGTTGACGGGCGAAATTGACCGCTCGTCAACTGGAGGGGTGGATCCAGTCCGGGGTTGTCTAAATAACCCAAGCCATTTGGATTAATCCACTCTGACGGGTTTAGCGGCTCCGTTGGCCGATCTAAGTCCTAGGAAAGTGAAAGAAAAACTAAACTAAAGAAACTAATCTAAGTGAAAAACAACTACTGCAAACTATATACAAATCTAAAATATATATACAGTTTACTAACTAATATTATAAAATAATAATTCTACTTATTAAATGTTCAGTTATCAATACAAATAAATCTTGATTTTATATACAACATTTACAAAATACAAATTTTGATCAAAATTTGCAAAATCATTTGTGAATGGTCTTATGACAGCGAGGCTATTATTTTTCATTTTTATAATTTTTATGAGAAAGAAATAAAATGAAAGGTATCTAAGCTAAGCAATAAGAATAGTAATCTGTACTAAGAAATAAAATGATATCTATCTAACTAAGTAATAGAAACAACAATCTATATTATATATCTATCTAAACTACAGTGAATCCTTATATTAATTAAACTATTGAAATAAAATAACAAACTGACCTGAAATTAGCGCTTCCTATTTGTCCTATGCACTGTATTTGATTTAGTTGTTTGATGGGGGAAACTCGCACCAGATTTTGCAAAAATCTTCTCGTAAACATGAAGCAACGATGCTCTTGAATATGAATGATAGAACAAACAAGAGATATAGCAACAACAATTTTATAGTTTACAGATCATCACATTTAGATAAATCCCAGTGCGAAGATTTGTACATAACTATTCATTTAAGAAAGAAGATCAACCTTCTATTCATTAAATTAAAACAAGATAATTGTTGTAAGTAAAATGAGATACATCAAATATGGACAAAGCTTAATTCATATTGCATTAACCTATAACAAATCTTGATACCTAAAGTAGTCAATAATTTGATTACAAATTAAAATGCACAGAAACTTGAACAAAAGTAAGATAAATTGAAGCTAAAGCCGTTTGTATAAGTACAACAAATCCACTTCTATTCAAGTTTGTATAATCATTAGCCCATAGTCTCCGTTCTCCCAACAATGATGGATTGTTTAAAAAAAAATAATAAGTATATAAAGGCCACATGATGAAACATTCCCTGTGGAAATCATCAAAACTGTTTGCACAAAATATGGGAACAATCTCCCAGATTTCTATTTCCACCTAAGACTAACAACCTAATCCAAAACTGTGTAAAGAAACAACATGTTCAAAGATGCCAGAACAGATCCAATTCCCATTGAAATTCGTGTGTACCTATAGATGTATAAAAATACATGTTGTTCAGATTGTGTTCATTTATAAAACCAACATAAATTCAAATTTTATGACTAGCTATAGAATCTCACGATTCTGTAGCTAGTCATATTTACAAACAAAATCATATTAAATTAATTCAATCAAAATAGAACTATATTCGATTTATCAAACAAATCTTTTATACTAATTCAAAGCAAACACAATCGTTTATGCTAATTCAAAACAAACCAAATCATTTATGCTAATTTAAGAAAGACATAATCATGCTAAAATTAAACAAAATCATACCATCCATTGTGAAATCAAATCAAATCATGATGGGTGTAGCTGCTTACAAGTTTTTTTCTTTTAAAAATCACATGTCCTGTAGATGTAAAACTTGCTGGCAGACTGGTTGAATATTCTTTGAATTGATCAAGGGTTCACAGTGGGAGGTTGAGACACATGGTTGGACGAGTGAGATGGGTGCTGTGGGATGCTAATGCACAGGCCTGGAGAAGTTACAGATGTTTCAACACTTGCAAATAGACCAAAATGCTCCCTTCAGCCACAAAGAAAAAACTAAGATTTGACCTCTAAAGGACGAGCTATATCTCTGTAATAACCCAATTTCTGAGGAAACTGCCCACGAAGAAGGTAAAGGAGCTAATTTCAGTTCTAGGTTTTCAAGGGTTTGATCTAATTCAACATCGTTTTCCCAGAATCACTCACTCAAAAATGTGTCTCTGGGAGGAAATTACGGGGTTAGCCTAAGAAGTCTTCTCTAGCACTATCAAAAAATAACAGAGTATGTACACCATGTGATTCAATTCACCCTATAGGAGCCATAGCAGATAGCACATGATCAACAGGGTAATCGGTGAGGGTTTGACATGGTAGACACAACACCATTTTCCCAAAGCTGCCCCAAAACAAGCAAAGGCAGCCTGAAATGCAAGGTAGAGCGTTAATGCTTATGCATGCGGGTACAGTGGTGGAGTAAAATGAAACCATGGAAAACTATCATGTTGGCATGTACAATCAATGACGCCTTGGTAATAGTTTCATTCAAATCACAATCCAAAGCATTGTAAACCAAATGTCAAATGGATTATCACATAATCATTGAAAGCCATAAAATGCATAACCAAAAAGACTTTGACCAAATGAAATATCAAATAACCATTTCAAAACCATGGTGTTCATAACCCAAAATTGGTCCGAATGTTAAATCAACAATAGTATTTGTATGATTTGAAAGAAACCACTATATCGAACATTGCACCAAGGATTTAATCACAAAATTAAAGTGTTCTA
>WSFP011499716.1:0-13977 GCA_009831015.1 Picea engelmannii | reverse complement strand
GTGGAAAATATGAACTAGAATATTATACCTTTATTGATATGGAAGCAATGTTCACTTGCCTCATTGAGGGGGAAACCTCCAATAGAGTAGATCTTAGATTACAAATGATTTCCCAAGACATATTTTAAAATGATTCTACATCTTTATATAGTATTTTCTATCCCCTAAGAACATTCTAGAGAAGGAACTTTATAATAGGTGGAACCTTTTAGTAAACCTTCTTACAATAATTGTGTCCACACTTCTACATAGGCCTTATTTACTAATGATGGCTTCCATACATAGCAATACATAGTAATATATCTACTTAGTGGGTTAGGGAGGTTAGGATCCTAACAATATGATCCTTTTGAAGTGTTGGAGTAGGTAGGTGATAATGCTTATTGACTTATTCTACCTCTATATATTTTTATTTATTTAGTAATGGATGTGGAAAATATAAAACCATATAAGCATTCCATGCTAGACCAAGAACATGATAGGAAAGTATTACCTACCATAGAAGACTTAGCACCAAAAACTTAGGAAGTGTTAGTAGAGGATACAAATTTATAGAGGAAGCAAAAAACAACTAGATGAGGATAACATGAACTTTGGTAGGTTGGCTTGAAAGGAAAAATTTTGAGCAATGCCAAATAATACTCCAAGGAGAAGGTAGAGGAAAAATTTCCTTGTGTCCTTCAATAGAATCTTTTGGGTACCAAAACCTCCCAAAATGGGGTAGTATGAACCAAAATGGATCGCTATATATTTTTTCATCCCTTTTGGTACTTTCTGGGTGGAAAAAATGGAGCTATTGAGTTGCAGGGGCCATTTTAGTGATAGGTCATATTTTTAGGGTCCTAAAACTTTTCAAACTTATTTGGGGCTCTAAACCGTCATTTTTGGGGTAAAAATTTTGCATACATATTTTTTAGCCTCTCCATAATGTTATACACATCAAGAGATTTCAAACAATGCAAATATCCCCTTAATTGAAGTTAGTATGAGGGATTTATTACTCCTACAAGTTGACCTACGTTGTTGATCACCATAGTATCGACTAGATGCCACATCATCTCTTGTTACTCACACATATTGAGCTAGTCACATGTGGACTTTTGAGAATATTTTAGAAGTTCCAAAACACTAACCCTAATCGAGATTTTAGGCGTGTAGGAATCCTAACCCTAACCATGGATGACTATTAGAACATGCTAAATACTAGTCCACTAGGAAATGAAGTGGTTCCATTCTTTTTGTATTGGTTGTTGTTCCATAGTTGAGCATAAGAAGGGAGTGAGATATTGTGAGCAAAACAAAGGAAGTAGAAGACCTTCTAGTATCCATATAAGCCTTAATATTAATAGCAACTCCATATTAAGTCCACCTTTATTTATATTTACATTTCATATTTAAGAAGAAAAGAACAAGGCATTGTGGGTTTCCCATGATACATAGACTTGTGTTCATTTTGTGGAAATTTGTTGTGACAAACTATTCCATTGAGATATCCATGAAAATTTACCAATCGTTAAAATACATTCCCTTTTTGAAATACAAAAAAACGTCAATGATATAATGACAAGAAAGTGTTACAAGATATGAAGATGTATGGTTGTTGAAAGCAATTGTATACAAAAATGTTATAGGTCTCATTTTTTTCAATTTACTCTACATCAATTCAAAACTTTATTTTTCCTTCCACATAGATATAAAAATGAAAATTGGTAAATGAGACTAAATTGAGTTACTTTTTAATAACTTCATTTATATAGTGTCTTTTCAACTTAATCTACATTAATTTAATTTTTTTATCTTCCCCACATAAATATAAAATAAAAATTTTAAAAGCGTAGAAAGTTATATTTCTCTTTAATGTTGGTGTGCTTGTTAAGCTCGCGTAGTTGTTCCTAGTCTTTAGGAAGTTTTTGGAACTAGCTAGAGTGAATCTCTCACATCCAACTAGATGCTTCCTAGATTGGTGTGAGGTTGAGACATTTTCTCAACCATAGATCAAGGTAGTTCTCCTATCTTGAGACAAAGCTTGTGTATTTATATGTACTCTATTTCTTTGTTTAATGAAGAGATACCTTGCACCCTTTTGGTTTATGCATAATAATCTCTACTCTCACATTTCTCAATATGGTATAAGAGAAGTACTTGGCTTAACTCCCTCACAGGAGGCCCATGAATCTCGGAAGATAAATGTAAGTTTGTATAGAGTAATAGATTCATGTAGGTGAGAGTAGTGTGTTTGTGTGTCCTATGTTTGATTAAGGAAACCGTTCTAGTTCTTGTAGTATGAAGGAAACCTCACAAGACCGTCAAAGTGAGAAGAAGAGCCATTATTGTGGGCATCATTGTTGTGCCTTTTTTGTTGCTAGCATGCCTATTTTTTGTGCTTCTCCAATCAACCGAGGAGGTGCCCATGGATTTAAATATGAAAAGGTCTTATGTTTTAGAGATGAGAAAGCCTTCAACTTCATAAACATAACGATTTTCGTCCATCCTATATTATGTTGCAATTAGTCGTTTTAACTGTCCATATGGATGGAGTAGTATCCAATATTAGTGGTTATGCTAAACAAAGTGGTCTCTTGAGTGGCGTTGTCTCTAATTAAGAGGCTTGGCGATGGAAACGTTGGTTTCTTCACTACGGCCTGAAGACAACAACAATGGGATGCTTTTTTTTGGTGGTTTATTAAGTGGTTTTCTACACTATAAACTAATCATATTCGAATTTTGTTTGTCTTGTGTTAGCACTAGAAGTCACAGCTAGACTACTATAGGTGTAAGCATAGTACCCATCATAATATAAATGGATTTAATGGTTTGAGTAGGTGGATCAACAAGATTGGAAAAGAAAGGGAGAGAAGAAAGGGAGAGGGAAACAAAATGTATGCAGAGGCATTCCATTGGGCATGGAGTCATAACATCCTACAGATCAAAGGAAATCGAAAAATATACCAGACAAAGGGGATAGATAATGATGAGTAGAAGCATGGTGAATATGAAAAAAGGAATAACATACATTGTACAAGGATCCTTTCTACAAACAGGTTAAAGATTGCTTAAACAGTAAGCAATGATTTAGTGGGAAAGATACAACATATTCTTTGTTGTTCATGAATCCATCAATCAATGGCAGTTATGATCCTAAAAAACTGCAATATGTTCAAGCAAGAAGATAACAAGAAATGGAAAAACAAATAAGACAATTGATAACAACTCTCATGAATATTTAATGGCATAAAACGTCATTACAAATAGACCCTCATGCTTACAAATGAGCAATTAAACTTCTCCTCTAGCTCTCTTGTCTCTTGGATCATGAATCTAACCTTTTCCTTATCAAAATCCCCTGCATATATAGTGAATGCTCTCTATATACCCTAATGAGGTCGAAACGAATGAGCTACATAGGATCCTCCTCCATTTAGGAGTCTTGTTACAAAATATTCCAACAAAAACCTAACAAATTCCTATTTTTTGGGATCTTGCCTATTGAGATAAATGCCTTTTGAAACATGTTATGCTGGTTGATCTGGAGATGGAACACATGTCCCTCATGTCCAAATAACTCCTCGGAAACTATTCAAACCTTCCCTGACAGCTGGTAGCCCTCCCATAGCTTGAATTTGTCAGACTGTTAGAGTTCACAGTGCCTATGACAACATGCATTGCGAACTTTCCTGTAGGTGATGATTTTGTCTTTTATCCCACAATACGAACTAGGTTGGGCTGATATTTTTTTAGCAAGTCAAAAGAATCATGTCTTTCCTCTAAACCAACTTTTAGATGAACCCATATTGACACTCAAAAGTTATGATCAAAACAATCCTTTGTTGTGTGTTTATGCTTACAAGTTGTCATAAATTACCAGTTCGCAGGGCCAGTGAGTCCAGGCGCTACAAAATTTCCTGTAGTAGCCTGTTTCACTTTTTCAAAGCTTCAACACCTAAAAAATTATGCCAGGGGTCCAAACATGATGAAAAAACTTCATTATCTTGATATATGACTAGAGGAAGGAACCAAAACTGCTAATCATGGTTTAAAACTCATAGCCATCACCAAAAATGTTGTAAAATGCATGAAAACAGAAAATTTGACTGAAATTAATGTTGGTTATGGAGTCTCAATGTCTTCATCTTTTGGTTAGGGAGATTCTTCTGACAGACACCTTGGCCAACATGTCTAATCACTGCTTGGCCACTTTCTGTAATTTGTTATGACAATTGGTGTGTGAAAACATAGTGAACATACATTTTAGGGTTTAAATGACATTACTTTTTTTCCTAAATCTCACCTTGTGTAAACATTTATACACATCACTCTATACACATCAAGGTATGAGATGGTGCACACTTCAAACAAGAGGGATAATGGATCAACCACTGATATTTTTAATGAAAGGAAGACAATTGAAGCTTCTTGCTAATAATAGGGTTTCAACAACATAGATATCAGTTTGCAACACTAATGAAGTATGCAATTTCAGGCTAGGTTCTCAAATGATTTGACCATACACTTTAGGTTTGATAGAGGTATCCTTCAATGGATTAATATTACACTTCAAAATGATGTAGAAAACGAAGGTTTCAACCAATTCTGGAAACAAAGGGTTTGTAGCACAAGTTTGCAATAAATAACAAAAACCCCTCTTTCAGACTTTGAATGATGTGGAGACCATCAAGAAGTACTTGATAAGCTTACTTTTGATGTTGATGCATGTGAATTTGAACTAATATATCAGCAATTCATCCAAATTTCAAGGATCCTCTTCAACCGGTATGTAGTGCCAGATTGAAACTCAAATTGCACACCTCAAGGACACTGTTGGAAGATCTGTGACATAATTCCTGAAAATTTGGTTAAATGAAGGCTCTGAAAACAAAGAAATCCCCTTTGACACATTTCTTAACTACAATGATGATAAATTAATGCTTGAGGTATTGATAAGTACGCTGCAAATTCTCCCAGTGAGTTGGCAGCGAATACATCTAACTTTTGACTTAACATCTAAATGGTTGGATGGTGACAAAGGAAAACTTGTGTACAACTTGGAGGCAAGACATGGCATGGTGATGATTTTAAGATCAAGAGTGTGACTCATAAGGACCATTTAACCTTGTCATGATGACTAATCTTATGACATAAAGACTCTAAACCAAGGAAAAACATAACTTTGCTTATTCAAATCAAAATTTAAGTTATGACGACAACAAGAGTGATCCGGATTTATGTAGGAACATAATGAAATACAGAAATACACATAAACGCAGAGATGCAGCGGAAATAAGACTTTATTTCATTAATCACAAATGACTGAAATATGCTTACAAACAGAATGGAAATAAACTAGCTAGGGCGCTGGTAGCTTATCTCTGAGAAGAGATGTGGCTGCTACTCGCATCCATGAGAAGATGATTACAATGAGGCTCTAGAGGCATTTTTACAATAGAAGAGAATTCCAAAATTCATAAACATCCAAAAACCTAACCCTAGGAGATGAAGGGCCAAAAGTCATGTGGGCCCCGTTTGGATAAGTTAGTACATCAACTTCCCGGGGTCGTAACTTTTGCATACGATCTTCGTTTTAGGCGTGTGATAGCTCGTTGGAAAGGTACCGTCGAGGAGATTCATTTTGGGGCCTCAATCATGCCTTCAGCTATCATTGAGAACCTCTATCTCAAAAAACCTTCATTTAGGCCCTCAAAATGGCCCTAGAAGTTAAAACCTGCTAAAAATAGTAAATTGCCAAAATTGCCAGAAAACTGTTTTGAGCCAGTCGAAAAAGGTGGGTGGCCACCAATATCCACCTGGATCAAAGAGACCCAAAAACCTAGGACTTGTAAAACCCTATGAATTAAAAAACAAAACCAAAATAACTTTTTGACCCCTGCAATCCTATGTGCTAACATCTGGCTCCACAGTGGATGGAGACCTCCCTGTGAGGCTCCAAGAACTCAACATACTTGTATATTATCCGTTGGGTTATGGAGTCATTCACCACCTTCCAAACTTATGCAATTTATTCAAATTCTGAAAACACACTGCTGAAAACAAAGCTAGCACTGCAATCCAAATGAAAATTGAAGGTTGCATTCAAATTGGAAACCAAATGCTTGCATGGAAAGATTATTTATATAAATTCCTACTACTAACATAATCTCTGAGATGATTGATCAGGTGACATCAAAACTCCAATGCAGCCATGCAAGGACCTTGTCTATTGATTGAACTCCTTGCATAACCCTGCTTAATGGAAATTCAAACTGAAAATTAAATCCAATCTAAAAACTCATCCACTTTGAAGAACCAATTCCACTGACTTATTGTAGGTAACTCATAAAGGTCTCTTTCTCTGATGTTTCCAACATAAATGCAAAAGGGTCTTGAATCATATGTGTGAATATCACTTGTTGATCAATAAAAAGGAAAGGACAACATGTGTCTATATTTCCTTCCGATTCACAAGTATATAGTAACGTACAAGCTTCTTTCTTCATTGTATCCTTTTCTTCAAATGCTGATTTTTCTTGTTCTATGTTTTCAAATGCAAGATCATTCTCAGAACAAAAGGAAACAATCTGATTATTTTCCTTATCATGCATTTCAACCTCAATAAAATTCTCTATATATAGAACCATAGGATCACTACGAACATGAAAAGGTTCCTGTTGACTTATAATGTTATCCTTATGTTCCAAAAAACTTGTGTGATTTTGCAACTCAACTCTTTTTGATCTATAAGCAACTTCAAATTTTTCTTTCAAAATCTTAAATGAAGAAAAGAATAAGGGCAATGAATTACCTCCAACTAAGTCACAATTGTCCCTATGATAGAGGTCATAACTATCATAAATGGGCTGAATGTTTTCATAATACTATTGAAAAGAATCCTTTTATGGATGAAAGGATATTTATGATATTTTTTGGAAATCAACCTCATCATAGTTATTGTACTCATCATATATAGGTAAACAAAAGGATTCCTGAATATCATAATTAACAAAATTAGAGACAACATCTTGCTCCTCAACAGGTTTCTCTACCAACTCCTCCTCATGGCATCCTTCGTGTTCATGTTCACTGTCAGTTATGTCTGCATTCCACTCCTCATCCTTAACTTGATCTGAAAATGTTCCACAAGATTTGAGATTCTCCTCAACCTCTTGAGCATCAGTGAACATTTGTTGCAAGGTGACAGACCTCCTTTCTAGGAGAATACGAGAAAAATCTGGATGAAGAGTTGTTACATAACACATTCTAGCAACAACTTTAGGAGGTCAAATATCTAAAGGCATGCTGCAATAAAAACTATAAAATATCATGTTGAAAATAGCAAGAGATTCATCCTCCCCTCTTTTCAAATCATAAACTCAGTTAAGTATTGGTCAAGAGATTTTTTCTCTCCCCAGTACCTTAAAAATCCACCAAATAACTCAACCCACGAATCAATGGAACCAACCCTTAGATTTTTAAACCACAAAGCAACATCTCCAACCAAATATTTGGAAAATAATCTCATAACAACATCCTCATGCATGATTTCCAATTTGTCAATGACATTTTGAAAAGCTCCCAAATGCTTCTCAGTTATAATAAGATCTCTGCCAATAAAAAGAGGAAGATATTCTAAAAACTTGGGAGGGTAAGGATGGAGAGTAGATGGCATATTTAAAGGTTTGAACATTTTTTCTCTTTTTTCTGCACTGAACATCAGTAGGTTGAAAGTGAGGATAAGTGGATTGATTGCAAATTCCAATAGTGGTGGTAGAAGATGGTACTATGATCAGAGAAGGTGGTGAATCAGTTGTATCATTCACATGGTTATAAGACTGATCATGTTCAGTAAGGATTTGAATACAAAAACTATTCTCATATGTTTCAGATGAAGGACTAGGGTCAACATAAACTATGTAAGAAGAATGTAGATCTTCTTCTTTCAAAGAGGGATATATAGTAGTGGGTTTATGGTCATCAAACTAAACAAAGAAAATGATGATTCTCCTGATATGTGAAGGAAAGGACAAGAAAGAACTGATAAAAAAGAATATAAGCTCTTGAAGGAAACTAATATATTGATACATGGACTTCCTATGTCTTCCTTCCATTTTATGTTTGAGCTCGTTCCTCAGTGGAGTTCTATAACTGATTTGAATCACCAGCAGAATCTTCAAATGCGTGGAGACGCCATGGTGAAAACATTGTAGTCTCTTATGTCACCAATACTTTCTCACCATCAAGAACTGGTAGTAATCTATGTCGTACAACCCAGGGAATATCTTCAACTTCGTCCCTGACAATTGCACAAAAAATGTTAGCACTAGAAGTCACACCTAAACTGATGTAGGTGTAATCCTGGTACCCATCAGAATATAAATGGATTGAATGGTTTGAGTAGGTAGATCAGCAAGATTGGGAAATAAAGGGAGGGGGCATCAAAATGTCTGCAGAGGCATTCCATTGGGCATGAAGTCATAATATCCTATAGATCAAAGGCAATCAAATATTATACCAGACAAAGGGGATATATAATGATGAATAGAAGCATGGTGAATATGACAAAAGGAAGAACATCCATTGTACAAAGATCCTTTCTACAAACAGGTTAAAGATTGCTTAAACAATAAACAATGATTTAATGGGCAAGCTACAACAGATCCTCTATTGTTCATGAATCCATCAATCAATGGAAGCTATGATCCTCAAAACCTGCAAGATGTTCAATAAAGAAGATAATGATAAATGGGAAAATAAATAATACAATATGATAACAACTCTCATGAATATTTAAAGGAAGAAAATGTCATTACAAACAGGCCCTCAGGCTTACAAATGAGCAACTAAACTACTCCTTTAGCTCTCTCCTCTCTTGGATCACCAATCCAATATTTTACTTATCAAAAACCCTTTTATATATAGTGAATGATCTCTGTATAACCTAAGGAGGTCGAAACCAAGGAGCTACATAGGATCCTTCTCCATTTAGGAGTCTTGTTACAAAAGATTCCAACAAAAACCTAACAAATTCCTAATTTTGGGGATCTTGTCTATTGAGATAAATGTCTTTTGAAACATGTTATTCTGCTTGATATGTAGATGGAACACATGTCTCTCATGTCCAAATAACTCCCAGGAAACCATTCAAACCTTCCTTGACAGCTGACAACCCTCCAATAGTTCAAATTTGTCAAATTGCTAGAGTTCGTAGCACCTATGACAACAGGCACTACGAAATTTCCTGTAGGAGATGATTTATTCTTTTCTCCCAAAATACAAACTGGGTCGGGCTGATTGTTTGTCAGCAAGTAAAAAACGTCATGTTTTTACTCCATGCCAAATTTCAAAGGAACCTAGATTGGAATTCAAAATTTATGATCAAACGGATCCTCTATTGTGTGTTAATGCTTACAAATGGTCATAAATTACCAGTTCGCAGTGGTAGTGAGTCTAGGCACTGCGAACTTTCCTATAGTAGCCTGTTTCAATTTTGAAAAGATTCAACACCTCAAAACTTATGCCATAGTCCATAAATGCTGAAAAAAATTCATTATCTTGATATATGACTAGAGGAAAACACCAAAGCTGCTAATCATGGTTTAAAACTCATAGCCATCACCAAAAATGTTGTAAAATGCATGAAAGCATAAACTTTGACCAAAATTGATGTTGGTTATGGAGACTCAATGTATTCATCTTTTGTTTCGGGATATTCTTTTGATATCCACCTTGGCCAACAAGTATAATCATTGCTTGGCCGATTTCTATAATTTGTTATGACAGTTGGTGTTTGAAAACAGAGTGAACATGAGTTTTGATGGTTTAAATGACAGTATTGTTTTTCCTAAATCTCACCTTATGAAAAAATTTATACACATCACTCTATACACATCAAGGTATGAGATGGAGCACACTTAAAACAAGAGGGATAATAGATCAACCACTGAGATTTGTAATCGAAGGAAGACAATTGAAGCTTCTTGCTAATAAAAAGGTTTCAACAACATAGATATCAGTTTGCAACACTAATGAAGTATGCAATTCCATACTAGGTTCTCAAATTATTTGACCATACACTTTAGGTTTAATATAGATCTCCTTCAATGGATTAATATTACACTTCAAAATGTTGCAGAAAATGAAGGTTTCAACCAATTCTAGAAACAAAGGGTTTGCAGTCCCAGTTTGCAATAAACAACAAAAACCCCTCTTTCAGCCTTTGAACAGTGTGGAGACCATCAAGAAGAACCTCACAAACCTAGTTTTGACGCTAATGCATGTGAATTTAAACTAATATATCAACAAGTCATCCAAATTTCAAGGATCCTCTTCACCAGTCTGCAACGCCAGATTGAAACTCAAATTTCACACCTCAAGGAGACTGTTAGAAGATCCGTGACATAATTCCTAAAAAGTTAGTTAAATAATGGCTCTGAAAACAATGAAATCCCCTTTGGAAAGTTTCTTAACTTCAATGATGATAAATGAATGCTTGAGGTACTGATAAGTACGCTGCGAACTCTCCTGATGAGTTGGCAACAAATACATCTGACTTTTGACTTGAAATCTAAACAGTTGGATGGTGACAAAGAAAAACTTGTGTACAACTTGGAGGCAAGACATGTCATGGTGATGATTTTAAGATCAAGAGTGTGACTCATAAGGACCATTTAACTTTGTCATGATGACTAATCTTATGACATAAATACTCTAAACCAAGGCTAAACATAACTTTTCTTATTCAAATCAAAATTTAAGTTATGTGTTGGATTACTGAGAGGGGGGGTGAATCAGTAATAGAGCAATTTAATCATTTTTCACCAAAAATGCAAGTGTTATATCAATGTAGCATTATCATCCAATAGTTACAGAGTAAATAAACAATGAACAAATGAGAAATCACACACATACACAGTACACCGATGTTTTTACATGGAAACCCAAAGTGGGAGAAAACCACAAAATGCTTTTTATTATATGTCTTGAAGAATTACATTCATTAGAAGCACCAACTTCCTTTGTTTTCCAGCTGCAACTAGAAGGAGACTCCAACCCCCTAGTTTTTCAAGCTACTACATGAGGGAAGCTCCAACTCCCCAATTCTCTTGCTACAACCAGAGGGAAGCTACAACCCCCTATGTTCTCTGGCTACAACCGGAAGGTGACTACAACCACCTGCCCTTGCCTCATCTAACTGTCCTGAAATATAAATGTCAAATGTAGACAAACTTTTACTGTCACTGAATCAACCACTACCAATGTCAACTTGTCACTATCAACCTATACCAATAACCTATAACAACCTGTACCAATCAACCTGCACCAAACAACTTGTACCAATAACCTGAACCAACATGTACCATGCATAAACCATGCATCAACTTCACATCAACTATGAATCATCAAGATGTACCAACATCATCAACTATACACCTCATGTATGTGCCAACTCATCAACTACTTGTCTCAACCATGTACCCAACATGTACCTCAATCATATACCAAATACATATACCAATATAACCATAATCACTTCATCACTCTATCCATAAACCAAATACCATAAACCCTTACATCAAACCATGTGCCACAACCTCACTGTTATGTAGCCTCAAGCTAAACCAACAAATTCCACAACACATCACAACCGAAAGACCAATACCCATATGCCAAATACCAACAACAAAATACCAACTGTATCCCTCAACAAATCTGATATATGCAGCAATACTGAACATCCAATACCATCTCAAGAGATAAACCCTAGCTGACAAAACATACCTCAAACAATATGTGCCATATCTCTCATAAATAGACCCCAACCATGTTGTTGCCGCGATTTTTTTGCCGCACATTTTCTGCCGCGATTTTTCTACCTCACTTTTTCTACCCTGATTTTTTTGCCGCACTTTTTCTGCCGCGATTTTTCTGCCGCACTTTTTCTGCCACACTTTTCCTGCCACACTTTTTCTACTGCAATTTTTCTCTATCAATAATACCTGCCCAAATAACCTTTCACAAAAATAGATATTCAATGATATTCAAGTGTAATTAAAATGAGAGAGCCTTGCATGACAAACACTATCCATCTAGGATAGTTTCACTGACAAATTCATTGACCTTCATTTCATTATTCCACAATTAAGCATGGGTTCTCTAACCATACTTCTAGGATAACTCAATCCACAAAGTGTCTTCCTGTGAATGCTTTCACCATAAGGGGACCACTTTGGAGTTCATCCATTTGTACTTCTTATCAACCATGACAAGACAATAATGAGACATATTTACATCAAACAAACTTGGGTCCATTACCCAAACCTTTGTGCTACCAGAATTTTCTACCAGACTTTCTTCAAGGATTGACATCAATGACAACCAACCTTAATCAACAATATGACCACAACAAAATACCCAAAAACCTGAACTTGTAAAACCCTGTGACTCAAAAAACAAAACCAAAGTGACTTTTTGACCCCTACAATCCTATTTGCTAACAACCTGTGCGGTCCTTCTTTGATTGTAGATCATGGCCCTAGCCCTCATATATGTGGAACACAACCTTCATTGGAGTAGAAACATAGCCTTTTCTTTCTGGATCTCCACAGTCAACTGAATACGACAACCTTAGTGAGGCCAACGAGGTTGTGCGGGTCGTGAAGCATCCCTTCTTGGTGGAATTTTCAACCCGTGGCTTTATTCCACCACACTGGCAATTTCTCCACCAACAACTTCTTCCACCAGTGACGACTCTTTTTTGCAGCAATGACTCCTTTCTGTCTTGGACAAGGAGAATCGAATGAGTCGATCTGTGATTGGTGTCTACATGAACGAGACAAAAAGACAAAAACACTCTGATTCCTTTTTGTGAAGGGTGTCTGTCATGCCTTCCTTGCCCGTTCCAACATCCCTTAGCATATGCGTAGTTCCAAAGTGACCAATCTGTTGTGGGGGGTGGTTTTCTCAGTTGTAGGCCATGTTTTTTCTCATAGAGCTGGATGATTTGTATTTTTCCTCGTTGTTTCTCCCAACTTTTGGAATTCTGTGTCCACTTGGATCACTACCCCATCATGGTCGTTGTTGGAGCGATAGTTGGGGCAAATTTTGGGGATTGGGCTAACGATCGGTTTGGGTGGCGATTTGCGTTGTTGCTGACATATTCTCTATTTTTCCTGAGGGCTATCCTCATGGCGGCCACGTCAAACTTGAGTTTTTTTATCTCTGGGTGAGTTTAGATGATCCAGTAGAGAACAATTTGATCTCGGCTGCAATCTCCAGCTCAAGTTCAAAATCCAACTGCTGCACTCATAGTGGAACACATAAGCAACAATTCCAACGATTTCTTTATGCAACGATTTCTAGAGTGACAATTTCATGCCTCCTTCAACGCCTACTCATATTTTTCATGGCCCATTGGTTCAGATCAAATCCTAAATGTGGTGTCTACATGTTTTTGGCCAAATCCTTGGCATTCATATTGCAACCTAGATTGCTCTTCTCTTATTCCATGAATCGACCATCTTCATTGTACCAGCTACCTATGTTGTGGCTCTTTATTTGTTGGAGATAATAGGTATGTGGTTGGTTGTGTTCTTCTATGAAACCATGATCCACAGTGCAATTGATATGTGGTGACCCTGTTGGTGCCTTCCTTTATAACAGATTGTTGATTGTGGTATCCTCATTTCCAATGACCTCTTTACTGCCTTTGTCTTGGGGTTTGTTGAGGATCGAATAACCTTACGAATTTGTCGTTGGCTATAGTGACTGGGATTTGTAAGAGCAGACCCTGCGAGGAGTGGGCATTTCGATATTTAAATGACCTGCTTTTGGGAGGCCCATACTGTTCATGGCCCATTGGTTCAGATCAAATCCTAAATGTGGTGTCTACATGTTTTTGGCCAAATCCTTGGCATTCATATTGCAACCTAGATTGCTCTTCTCTTATTCCATGAATCGACCATCTTCATTGTACCAGCTACCTATGTT
>WSFP011499715.1:0-13977 GCA_009831015.1 Picea engelmannii | reverse complement strand
GGATAATACTCTTATTTTTGGATATATAAAGAGAAAAAGGAATTTGGGATCATAACTTTTGTCAAAAGTATTAGGGACTCTTCTACTAATATGTTTATTGTTAGTCTTTCTAAATTCTTTTCATATGAATTATTTCTATGTGTTGTCTTTAGGATTACTCATATTGTTACGATTCCTGATGAATACAATGTTGATATTACATGTTTTTATCTACAATTAATTATGATTAAATATGTGATTTAATTATGTTAATATGTTGTTGATTGGTATGGACTATTTCATCTTTCAATAACACCATCTTTGACTATATTCATTCTTATTAGTTTTTCTCTTGCAAGATAGGTTATAAATAATTAGATTAGTTATTTTTATTTCATTTTAGATTAAATTTAGAGTTATTAGAATTATTTAGGGGACAATCTACTGTCTTTCCCTTTTTATTCTTTTAATTCTTAGTGGCAACCAGGCCCACATACTAGTCAGAAACACTACCCCAAATGAGAGTAGGTCTGATTGGGACCTACCATCAGACATTCTCCCTTACCTTCCTGAAGGCCATTTGGACCCGTCAACACTCCGAAAGTGTCGCCTCTGAGGGAGGTAAAGGTATTAGCAAAACCATCGCATAAGATCAATCCACTAGGCTTGGTCAAGTTTCAGAGGGGTTATCTTCTTGACTCTTCCTTATGTGACGTCATGTTTGGCTCTTGTGTTAGAGGAGTTTCCTGACCACACCTATATGAAAATTGGATTTTTCTCTCTGTAACTTATAATCCTATGTTTTATCGATGGAATTGGATAGCTACCTCTCCAATCCTAATCCAAGGCCCTAACCCTAAACTTGTTGATGAACCTTAGAAACAAAGTCTAGCAAATTTTAAATTTAGCATTCATTTTAGTGGTTGTTTTTTACTCAAAGGGTATGAGAGTGCAACTGATGTTGTTTGAGACTCTTTCAAAAATGAAAATTATAAGAACATTGGCAAAGAAAAATTTACACTAATTCTACAACGAAAAATAGTTTCAAGAAATAAAAATGTATGAATAATCTTTCAAACCTTGAAATGCAATCTTTTCTCTTTTTGATGTAAAATGCACAATGCAACTCTTTTCAAATTGTGAGAAAAGTAATAGAAGAAAATAAAATAATGTCTTTTGTTCTTGTTCTTTTTGAATGATTTTCAAGATGAGAAGGAAGAAAAATCCTATGCTCATATATTTTTATTTTTCAAATATGAATGCAAAACAATGCACAAGGAAAGAAAAGTGACCTACTAAAAACAAACTAGGTTTTTTCGTTTTCTTCTTTCTACTAAAGCAAAAACTAAACAAAATATGATAAAAGAAAATAAAATTCTTTTTAATGTTTGAAAAATAAAAGGAAAGCACAAAAGAAAAGTGTTCAACTCAAATACAAACTGAGAACACAACTAGTCCTATAGTTATGCAATCCAAGGAATCAAAAGAATCCAAAGAAGGATAATAAAATTTGTTTTATTTTCAATTTTAAGGAGTAAAAAAATACATATAGCCCACAAGAAGTTTCAAGAATAAACTCCCCAAACTAACCAAAACAGAGCTTAAAAAGGATGAAAAAACAAACATAATAATCATTTTTCTAGAGGCATATGCTCCTTTTATCACTATAGGGAGTGTATACAAGCTTATGTACACACCTTAGGATTATATATGATGTGTATGTACATGCCTTATCCTACTATAGGGCATGCGTATGACCCAAAATTCCAAAAATACTTACATAGTTGTACACACTTTTGCCTCTTTCAGGGTGCGTATGTACACACTTTTCTCTTTAATAAGACGCATATGTACACTTATGTCATCAAAGTAAAGGGTGTATATACTATAATAACGTAAGAAAAACTTTGAAAAACCTAGGTCTAATGCCCGAAACATTGAATGCAACAACAAAGATAGAAAGAAATACAAAAAACAATGGAAAACAAAGAGCAAATCCAATAATGACTCATAACAATAGAGGCATCAAATAATCTTGTTTTTCTTTGTAATAACATCTAACTTATATAATTTATATAACTAGAAGTAGGCCAAAGAGAGCTCAACGACCTTGAAATATCCCCAAAAACCAATCCAAACACCCCAGAAAGCCCGAGAAGAGTAAAAAACTCTTTCTCAGGAGATGTACGTGACTATATATAAGGAAGAACACTTATGTATGTGATTGTCTCAAAACAAAAGCACATATGTATGTGGTTGTATGCACATTAAAGTGCATATACAACCCTAAAACGTCCAGAAAAGACTGAAAGTGAAAGCCAGAAGGATTGACAAGGTATAAAAAAGACTCAAAAGCTTTAAACTACTCAATCAAAAACAAAAAAATCCAGAACAAGAATAAAAATAAAGGGAAGCCCTTGAAACTAACCTACAAAGGAGATAAATACCTACTATGGTTGCCAATTCAGATACAAGAAAAATCCCTATGGATATGGGTTAAAGCCACAACAGAGCACTGACAATTTAAAGATCAAACTAAATCCCGAAGAATGCAATTGGAATTTGTAGCTAACTCGATCAAATAACTAACTACTAGTAGCAAGGAAAAAGAGAGATAATGGGTGTCTTATGTTTGATGAAGATCTCATGGTTGAAAACTCCTCATGCTCCTTCCAAACTATCCCTTTGCCAACTTGAAAAATACACAAGTAGAAAACTATAAAGGACAACAATTATACAATAACTAACTTTTATGAAAATGATCGAAAACAAAGATAATAACAACAATTAGTATTCTAAGTAACAATATATCCAAACATGATCCTCATATAATAAGAACACAAGTATTTCATGGGAAAGATGTATCTTTATTGTTTAACAACATAATTTAGATAGTTATCACCTGCATTTGCTGTGATATTGTTCCTCGAACGGACTCCAGGTCCCTCCACCCAGGCCATTGACTATAAGATGCACCTTCGACTCTGATGCGTTGGCAGACCCAAAGAAGATCAAGGGATACTTCTTGGTCATATTTGTGAGGCATGGAAAAGGCCGGAAACAAGGGTTTCTATGTCTGAGGACATGAATCAACAATAGGGAATCAATAAGGGCTTGCAAACAAGGCGAGAAATAGTTAGCATAACTTTTATTCAAGTATTCTTTCTTCTCCTCATGCCTTGGGCTCAATTTATACCATCTCCAAGTGGTTGGAGACGATTGTATATAGGTAAAATGGAGTTAAGAAACTGAAAAACCCATAACCCTGGACAAAATTATGAAAAATTGTAATTTTTTTGAGCAAAAATGAGGTGTACGCGACTTTCAATGAACCAAAATGCATATACGTTCCTTGCATAGGTGTTAGGGCATGTACATGTCAAAAAATGTTTTTTTTAAAGAATCCATAGGATGTAAAGGGGATTAATGTTTGCAAGTATGACAGGGAAAGGCCAAACATGTCATCGATGCATATGTGGTGGAAATTGATGCTATAACACTAGAGGTAATTGCAGGTTGCAAATGGTGCAACTAGTTATTGTTTACACCTTTCTAGTGGTGCAACCTCCCTCAAAAACTCAAAATCCAAGGTAGAAAAGGTATGTCTCATCATGAAAAACACTATTATGTCCTCAATAAGTCTCTATAGTGGAAAATACAACAATAATAGATGACCCTTATTGTGTGGGGTCCAAATATGATCTAATGGATGAAACATATTATAATAACCATAATTCTAAGGTAGCATAAGGAAGGAGCTAGGAGATCAAGGAACCAATGAGTACCTGCAACCAGTCGTCAACCAAACACATCTATAGATCATCCCCGAGGTAGGAATACCCATTCTCATAAGAGAAACAAAGGATGGCTACCAACACAATACATTGCTCATCCATGAAATGAAATACTATGAAGTTTCAATGAAACCTGCACAAAGAACCTAGCTAGTAGAAATTCACACAAATCTTACAAAAGAAACAAAGGGAGAGAGAGAGACAAGAATGAGAGAAAGAATAATTAATTGTATTAACTATTATTCCACTCTATTTCCAAACTCAAAGAGTGAAATAATTTATAATAGATATAGGCTACATCAGTAATTAATGCGCCATAGTAGTGATCTAGAGATATCTGGACACTCACTGAAAAAAACCGGAGTGGACTGCCACCTAGACCTAGTTAACTGGCCATGTAGTTATCAATTAAATGAATGAAAAGAGTGGAGTGGAGGGAAACACATGCATGCACATGATATTATCCCTCCTAGCCTCATTCATGTGATATGTGCCCTCCTGACCACATGCATGGTTATCATGCTCTATTCATGTGAAAAGAGGTTATCATGCTCTATTTTACTGGGTAATATTCTCATATATGGATGTATCCCTCAACATTAGACTAATAAACTTAGGAAAAAGTGGGTGTGAGTGTGAAATATCTCCAACACCCCCCCCTGAACACTACTAGGGTGTAAATGGAGATTGGGTCCTGGAAAGAAGCCATGTTAGGTACCCATTTTACAATGCATCTGATGAATGAACATTAAAAAAAGAGGAAAGAGGGAAAACCCCCCCTCAAAGTACAATGTTGAAAAAGAAAGAATGAAATAAATATAGCTTCTAGGTAGCTCTGTCCTTCACTCTAAGGAGACCTTGCAAATGTGCAAGTTTATGCTTGGTGAAGATTTTGTTGAATATGTAGATGTTTGTATGGATATGATGAAGTATATGCACTAGTGAGATGATATCCACTTTCTCTTATTGGAAAGAATAAGATCCAAATCCACTTCATTCATGGTAGTTTTCCAATATGGATTCCATTCATCCTCTGCATGGGTTGGAGGGTCTGATTCCAAAACCATGTAGGAATTCATGGGAATTACTAGTTCTGTGGCTGTGAGCACATGTGGATCTACCTCAAATTAGGATCTCATCCTTCTATTATTGACATGATTATCCGTAAGATAATCAATTGTCTGTAGGATGGAATGTTCCCACTTGGGTCTTTGATCTGGCTTATCATCTACATGCTCAATATCGTCCAAATATGATTTAGAAATCAAATCTCAAATCTGATCCGATTTGGAGGAAACATTATCTCGAATGTTTGGAACAAGAGGATATGCAAAAGTACTTACATGTGGCTCTTGACATGCATGCATGGGGTGTGCAGAGGTATTTGCAAGTGCCACCTGAGATGCATGCACAATACATGTAGAAGTCTCTGCATGTGGCTCTTGAGATGCATGCATGGGAGTCTCTGCATGTGGCTACTGAGATGCATGCATAGAACATGTATAAGTCTCTTCAAACTGAGAAGCTTTGTTCTTCTAGTGGATTTCCTACTATATTTATCTTGTCAATCCCTGCATGCATTCTTCACAATATTCCTTTATCCTAAATAGGACCTCCAATTTGGTCCATACTTCATATGGAGTTGAGAGTGATATCAAATGATACTGAAGTTCAGAAGAAACACACATGCAAATAAGTCCTAAATCCACATCTTTTCTTTTGAAAAAATGTTTTTTCTCATAGGTAGAATCAGGTTCTGCTTCTGTTTCCTTGGTTATTTGATATAAGCCTCTATTTATGAGAAGAAGTAGAATATTTTGATTCCACTTGAAATAATGGTGTGGTGTAAGAAATGTTGATGGTGGAAATAATTCCATTCTTTCTAACTACTTCAATATTTTGTACTTGCAAATGAGTGCTTGTGCTCCTTATTCATAGCAACTCGTGGGCTTTGATACCATGTGAAGTTTCAGTGAAACCTGCACAAAGAACCTAGCTAGTACAAATTCACACAAAGATTGCAAAATAAATAGAGAGAGAGAGAGACAAGAATGAGAGAAAAAATAATGAATTGTATTAATTGTTATTCTACTCTATTTCCACACTCAAAGAGTGAATAATTTACAACAGATATAGGCTACATGACTAACTAATGTGCCATATTAGTGATCTAGATATATTTGGACACTCACTAACATAAACCATAGTGAACTACCACCTAGACCTTGTTAACTAGCCATGAAATCATCAATTAACTGAATGACATTAGAGGAGTGGAGAGAAACACATGCATGCACATGATATGCACCCTCTTGGCATCATGAATGTGATATGCACCCTCTTGGACCCATGCATGTGATAAAACCAAGGTTGCAATGCATGACTCTACTCCACTAATCTAGCTGAAGTGTAACTAAGTCAAGACCAACTAGTCTAATTGAAGTGTTTCTGAGACAATACTAAAGAGGATATAGCATCCTATTTTAGTGGGGAATATTCTCATCTGGGAGAATATTCTCATCTATGGATGGCGCTCTCAACATTATACTAGTAAACTTAGGAAAAAGTGGGTGTGAGTTTGAAATATCTCCAAGAAATACAAGACCATGGCCACAAAAAAGTAAACGATGGATCCTTGTAATGAAAGAGGTCACAGCCATGGGAAAATAAAATGTGGATCTATGCCATAATATACATCAATAAGATGACTAAAATTAATGAGAGTTCCCACGTGGTCTTCATAGTACTCATAATTATTGATTAAGGTTGGTTGTCATTGATTTCAACCCTTGAAGAAAGCCCCGTAGCACAAAGGTTTGGGTAATGGAACCAATATTGTTTGATGTAAATATGACTCATTATTGTTTTTTCATGGTTTATAAGAAGTAAATATGGATGAAATCCAAAGTGGTCCCCTTATGGTGAAATCCCTCACGGGAAGACGCTTTGTGGAGTAAGAGAACCCATGCTTAATTGTGGAATAATGAGATGAAGGAAAGTGAATTTGTCAGGGGAAATATCCTATATGGATAGTGCTTGTCATGTCATTTCCGGTGGTATGTGGATGATCCAGGTGGATATCGGTGGCCACCCACCTTTTTCAACTGGCTCAAAACAACTTTCTAGCAATTTTGATAATTTACTATTTTTAGCAGTTTTTCGAGTCCTGAACTTCCAGAGTTGTTTTGAGGCCCTAAATGACGTTTTTTGCAAAATTTCATCATGAAATTTTGTGCAATTGTTGTAGTCCTCGGATAGATATTTCCAATGGGCTATCATACGCCTAAAACGAAGATCGTATGCAAAAGTTACGACCCTGAGAAGTTGATGTACTGACTTACCCAAACGGGGCCCACATGACTTTTGGCGCTTCATCTCCTAGGGTTAGGTTTTTGGATGTTTATGGTTTTTGAAAATCCTGTTTATTGTAAAAAGGCCTTTAGAGACTCATTGTAATCATCTTCTTGCGAAGGAGCGCAGCCGTCACATCTCTTCTCAGAGATAAGCTACCACCATTCCAACAAGCTTGTTTTCCGCTGCATTTTACAGTTTCAACATATTTCCTTATTGAATAGAAAACCAGTTTTACTGAATCTCTGTTATTTTGTGTTAAGCATTTGGTAATAATCTGTAGTTATTTCATTCTTCTCATAAAATCTGGATCAGTGGTATCAGAGCGGTCTGCTCATTGTCGTCTTAATGCATGTCCCCAATGAGGTCGGAGTACAAAGATTTGGGTCTTGAGCTTGTTTCTCTTGAGGAAAAAATCTCTCGCACACCCAAGCGACCTCTCATGGAAGGAGAAAAGAAAGATGACGGGACAAGAGATCCTTTCAAACTGTTGATTGAGGAATCCCTCACGCAACAGAGGAACGAGATGATGGATAGTTTCGCGCAAATCCTTCGGCGACTACCAACAGGCGACACATCTTCTTCGAGCGGAGGCACCGCCCCCTTCAAGGTAAAAATAAACTTTGATATTCCTATATTTGAAGGTTAGATAGACGCAGATGCTGTAAACAAGTGGTTGAATCTACTAGAAGGGTATTTCTCTGTCCATAACTTTTCGAATAGAGAAAATATTACTTTTACGCTCCTCAAAGCTGTTCCCCATGTCAAAGATTGGTGGGAAACTTTTTGTGAGCAAAAGGAAATAGAGGAACCTTCATTATTTATAGTCACGACCACCTGGGAATCCTTCAGGGATGCTATTAAGGAACAATACTACCTTGTCTGAAGTTATGACGACTTGTATACCAAATGGACCACACTGCGGCAAGAAAGAGACCAAGCATTGCCATATTTCACAAATATCTTCCATACCTTGCACACCAAGTTGGGTATCAAAGATTCAGAGAGACATCTGGTGCTCAAGTATCGCGGTGCTCTCCATAGATACATCCAGACCAAAATGGAATTTATGGACATCTCATCCTTGGGCACGGCCTACCGATATGCCGTCAAAATCGAGCAGAAGCTCAAACAAAAGACATGACAATTTGGGTCGGGGAACCCCTCACAGCAAAAGCCAGGAAAGGGCAGCCTCAACCCACAGAGAAAAGGACAGAGCAAAGATGCATAGTATCAGGACAACCCATCCAAGCCACAAGCAAAGAAGGACACCGGAAAGACAAAGAAAGATACTGGGAAGTGGTGCGACTTCCATAAGAGCCCTTGTCATAACACTACTGACTGTCGCTCAAAGCAAAAGCTGGTGGCTGAAGTGAAAGCCTCTAAATCAGATGCGGGTTTTGACTCTAAGTCAAAACCAGAAAGTGGAAGACGGATCATTGATTCGGAACCCAGTGCCACCGATGCTACCACCAAGCTCCAACATGGTGAACCAGACGAGTCAGAAGAAGGAGAGCGCCTCTTCCATTCCCAGATGTGGGTAAAAGGCACCCCACTGCACTTCATTGTTGATAGTGGTAGCCGGAAGAACCTCATCTCAACAGAGGTCGTCAAGCAGCTAGCCCTGCCGACAACGCCCCACCCACAACCCTACACCATTGGATGGCTCTGCCAAGGAAGCGATCTCCGTGTCAGCCAACAGTGTCGATTGTCGTACGACATCAAGCCCTTCAAAGATGAGGTATTGTGTGATGTTGCTCCTCTCGAAGTTTGTGATGTTCTTTTGGGCCAAACTTATTTATGGAAATGTCATCCTGTATATGAGTCTAGGCCTCGTAATGTTATTATTACTTTGAATAGGAAATTGTACAAGATACCCGAGGCTGTCCCACCTAGTGCTATTTCCTTGATCTCTGCTGAGCAATGTAGGAAGGTCATCTCTCAGACGGGGAAGTTTGTATTCTTCGTGATCTGCTCTCAGAATGAGAGAAAAATCACAGCCACATTCAGGGTCTCTGCAGCCGACCTCTCCACACAGCAGAAGCAAGTAGATAAGGTCATGGAAGAATACTCAAATATCTTCTCCTCGCCTACCAGGGTACCTCTGCACTTCCAGGTCAAGCACCCCATCGATCTGACCCCTAGTGCACCACTGCCCAATGGGCCAGTCTATTGTCGCTCTATGTTAGAGAAGGAGGAGATCAAGCGATAGATCCAAGAATTCCTCCACAAGGGGAACATCCGTCTTAGCTCATCACCTTGCAGGAGCCCAATTGTGCTGGTACAGAAGAAAGATGGAACCTGGCGACTTTGCATTGATTATCGGGCTCTGAATAAAATCACAGTCATAAACCGGTACCCAATTCCATGAATCGACGACCTCCTTGATCAACTCATGGGGGCCAAATAATTTAGTAAGATTGATCTTAAGTCTGGCTACCACCAGGTCCCGATAGAACAAACAGATGTATGGAAGATCGCCTTCAAGTCAAAGGAAGGTCTTTTTGAATGGTTGGTCATGCCCTTTGGTCTGACAAATGCTCCAACCACTTTCATGAGGATGATGGACGATATCCTGTGACCATTCACCAATAATTTTGTAGTGGTGTATCTTGATGACATTCTCATTTACAGCAAGACTTGGGCCAAACACTTGCAGCATATTTAGCAGGTTATGCACACCCTGCGACAACACAAGCTATATGCCAACTTGGAAAAATGCTCCTTCGGCATGGACAGGGTCCATTACCTAGGCTACATCATTAATCAACATGGCGTACATGTGGATCCAGCCAAGATCCAAGTCATCTGTGACTGGCCAACCCCAACCACACTCACTGAGCTTTGGAGCTTCTTGGGCCTTGCCAATTTCTACCACAGGTTTGTGTTGGGATTCTCCCATATTGCATGGGCCCTCAGCCAAATAACCAGGGGTGGTGGTAAGGATAAATTTGCATGGGGCCAGCCCCAACAACAAGCGTTTGATGATTTGAAGCAGCTCTTGTGCTTAGTCCCCAGTACTTTCACTACCAGACCTGCAACAACCCTTTGAGATTGAGATTGATGCTTCAGACTATGCTGTGGGTGCCATTCTCATGCAGCACGACCACCCTGTGTCCTATCATAGTGCGACACTATCAGATGCTATCCGTAAGTACCCTACTTACGACAAAGAAATGTAATCCATTGTGCAAGCCTGTCACCAGCGGAGACATTACATTCTTGGGAGGGAGACAATCATCCACACTGATCATAAGCCACTGTAGTTCATGCAGACACAAGGAAAATTGCAGAATGACCGCCATCAAAAGTGGTCCACATACTTGCAACAATTCCACCTCAACATCAAGTATAAAATAGGAAGCACCAACCATGTCGCTGATTACCTCAGCAGACCACCAGTCACGACACTCACCACAATGCTAGACTCCTACAACCATGAGACCTCTAGATGGCCCCAACTCTATGAGACAGACACACACTTTGCCACCACCTACCAAATGTTGGGTGAAAAGGCAGTTGTCGATAATTTCCATCTTCAGGATGGATTGTTGTGTTGTCTGGGCCATATATGTGTTCCCTCAAGTGAGCGAGCGAAGCTGATCTGGGAAGCCCACTACAGATGGGTGGCATGAAACTTCGGCATTGAAACGACAGTGGCGATGCTATAAAAACATTTCTACTGGCCGAAACTTCGACAAAAGGTCAACAAGTATATCAGATTTTGCACTACTTGCGCTATTGCCAAACCAACCACTAAGAAACAAGGCCTATACACCCCTCTTCCTACTCTTGACAGACCATGGGAATCCATCTCAATGGACTACATGTCGAGCCTCCTATCCACCAAGTGGGGAAATGACTGTGTTTTTTTGGTTGTCGATCGCTTTTCTAAGATGACGATTCTGGTTGCTTGCAAGAAGAGCATCACAACAGAAGCCACTACCAAGCTCTTCTTTGAACAAGTCTGGGTACATTTTGGAATCCCACAAACCATTGTCTCAGATCGGGACAGTCGATTTCTCAGGACATTTTGGTCGAGCCTCTGGTCACTGCTAGACACCAAGCTCACCAAATCCACTGCCTTCCACCCCCAGACAGATGGCCAAAACGAGGTCATAAATCGAATGATCATGCATATCCTGCGCATGTATAATTCCAAGCACCCTCGCACATGGGATGAGAAAGTCTTCCCTATGTCCAACATAGCTACAACCGAGCCCTACACAGCTCAATCGACCACAGCCCCTTTCAGGTGGGGTTGGGATTCCAACCATTGGGTCCCATAGATGTTGCACTTCTCCTTGTGGTCACCTTGACCGACTCCTCTCCTACTCCAACTGAGGCTGACAAAGCCACCCGATTCATTGAGAGAATCCAACACATCTGCCAACAGGTTCAGGATATCCTACAGAAGTCTAGTGACAAGTACAAGCAGCGCCATGATCAACATCGGGTTCCACATAAGTTTCAGGTGGGCGACAAAGCTTGGTTGCACTTGCAGAAAGAACGTCTTACATGACCCCATCGAAAGCTTCGCCTACTCCAATATGGGCCGTACACCATCACCAAGGCTGTGGGGGATAATGCTTTTTCACTCAACATTCCTCCTTTCCTTGGCCTGCACCCAATGTTCAACGTGGACCTCCTTCGGCCTTATTTCCCACCATTATTGGACACCTTAGACGTAGAAGAACAATTGACACCAACAGAGCTCAACCCCGACTGCATACAATAGGCATCCAGTGACCAGATTGTGGACACACATATCAAGGGCACTCGACAACAAAGGATCCAACTTTATCGAGTCGTCAAAGCAGGGCAGCTCCTGCACCAAGGCAAGTGGCTCACCCGGGGCCAAATTCAACAGAAATTTCCTCATCTGATGGGGGAACTCAATGCAATGGAGACCATTTATTTCTAAGGATGGAGGATTGATCCAGGTGGATATCGGTGGCCACCCACCTTTTCCAGCTGGCTCAAAACAACTTTCTAGCAATTTTGATAATTTATTATTTTTAGCAGTTTTTCGGGTCCTGAACTTCCGGAGCCGTTTTGAGGCCCTAAACGACGTTTTTTGGGGTATGTTGCGGTTGTAGTCCTCAGATAGATCTTTCCAATGGGATATCATACGCTTAAAACGAAGATCGTATGCAAAAGTTATGACCCCGGGAAGTTGATGTACTGACTTACCCAAACGGGGCCCACATGACTTTTGGCGCTTCATCTCCTAGGGTTAGGTTTTTGGATGTTTAGGGTTTTTGAAATTCATGTTTATTGTAAAAATGCCTTTAGAGCCTCATTGTAATCATATTCTTGCGAAGGAGCGCAACCGTCACATCTCTTCTCAGAGATAAGCCGCCACCATTCCAACAAGCTTGTTTTCCGCTGCATTTTACAGTTTCAGCTTATTTCCTTATTGAATAGAAAACCAGTTTTACTAAATCTCTGTTATTTTGTGTTAAGCATTTGATAATACTCTGTAGTCATTTCATTCTGCTCATAAAATCCGGATCAGTGGAACGTCACATAATTCCTCACAGTTAGAGAGTTATCGCCATGAGAAGTTGGAGACCCCAGGTTTGGGTAATGGACCCAAGTTTGTTTGATGGGTAACGATATGAGTTATGATATATTTTCAGATAATACTATTATATATGGATAGTACATGTCATGCCATTTATGGTGGTATGTAGAACATCACATAAATCCCCACGGTTTGAGAGTTATGGCCTTACAAAGTTGGAGGACCCTCATATGTCATCTAGAAGCCCCAAAAGGTCAAAGTCGTCAAAGTGGTTTAAGAGATTTTAAAAGGTAAATAATAAAGTGAAGTGACGAGTGTATTATAATTCAAAGTGAATAAAAAATAAATTATTTCAATAATAAATTTAATGGAGAAATTAGAAGTGGACCCAACCCTAAAATAAGGAAAGTGGGCTAAGTGACCTAGAAGATGTTTATAAGGAAGCTGCTTGGAGAGTATAAATAAGAGGCAAGGCTCTCTCATTTGAATCACACTTGAGCATATTGAATATCTATATGTGTCTGAGGTAACCAAGGATATCTAAACCAGAATTCTGAGTGAAGGTGAAGAAAAGAAGGCCGAAATGCAAGGAAGGATAAATTCATTTGATGGTGCTTTCTAAGCTACACTCCGTGGAAAATAGGGTTTGTGGCCAGTCCTGAAACTAGTCAAAATCAGGTGTTCCGGGTAAAAACGTCATAAATTATTCATAACAGATCCAAATTCAGTGAGACCAAATGTGCTGGTTAGGGTATAGTCTGTAGTATGATGTGTAACAGTTTCAGATCAATTCATCAAATATTTTATGCGAGGCACGCTCTAAAAGGTCGCTCTCTAGAATAAGCCATAATTTAGCAAGGTATGCCATTTTTGCTATAACTCCTTTTCTGAGAGGTTCCAAGCAGTGACACTTGGAGGAATTGCATAAAACACACTGAAGAACATTGTATATCAGTTTCAGATCTTTATACATTACAGGTTCAAAGTTATTATTACTTCATGTTAGGGTTGTTGACTAATCCAAAACTAAGCATGTGAGACTAAAGAAAAGTTTGATGAAAATGCTAGTCTCTTAAGGAAGGTTTGCAGGAATGTGATCATATACACCAGGTCTATTACAGAGCTACAAATCATATTTAGATGATGAAATTTATGAGGTCTTTTGGTTGTGGTACATGTTGAGTACATGGTTGAGACAAGTAGTTGATGAGTATGCGCACATACATGAGGTGTATAGTTGATGATGTTGGTACATATTGATGAGTCATAGTTGATGAGTAGTTGACACATGATTGGTACATACTTGGTACATGGTTGGATGCACTT
>WSFP011499705.1:0-13977 GCA_009831015.1 Picea engelmannii | reverse complement strand
CTACCAGTTGAATGGTCTGTTTGTGCTCAAGACCATACCTCCCTAGCTAGGAGGGAGTGTTGATATTATGGTAGCTTCGAGAGGTATGAACCTCTATTGTGACCTTTGACAAGATTAGAATGTTCCGGAAGGAAGCAAAGAAACGAAGGAAACCCTAGACAAGATGTTGGCTGCAGAAATATAATTAATATGAATTAATTAGTACCCAGAAGGAGAAGTTGACCCAGGTAAGCCTGCCAGAATTACTATAAATACAGGGCGCCAGTCTCTCATTATTCACACTTCTTAGAATTGCAGAGAGTAGTTTCTGTGCACTGCAGTCCAACAGTTTTGTGTGCAAGTCCTGGGGAAGGTGTTGCGCTAGTTTTTGGGTGGGACTATCAGATCAACTTGGTTACTTCTTGCTTGGTGCATTAGCCTCTCTTGGCTATTGGATTGCTACCAGGATTCTTTTCTCTGTCAAGGTCAAGGTGTCTTCGGCCTATGGTTGGGTGACAAGGGTATTGTTAATGGTAAAACGAGCACAATCTTTCATATTCTAACAGTTTGTACGTGCAATTGTATGGTTCACACATGCCGTACACACTATATGGCTCACACGTGCGATTGTTCCTGCGACTTTACGGTTCACACGTGCCGTACTGACTGTACGACTCACATGTGCGGCCTATTCTCTTCTTCCTCTCTCACATGCGTGACCTCTCTCTCTTGACAGAAAAATCAGAAAAGAAAGACACAAAACGCTAGGCTAGATTTGCCAAAGTGAAGATCTCCTTTGTTGAGATTGCCTCCCCAATCTCCTTGGCAAGAGTTCTCACTCATTCATGCCAACACCATGATGACAAAATAAGATTTGTGTTGCCTCCTCACATTGCCTCTTCTTTTATAGGAGTCTAAGAGTGAGTTTAGGAGCCCCTTCTAAACTCAACATTAAATTAGAATTGTTTATTTCTCCAAGTTGGTGCCAAGCCCCAACAATCAATTCCAAGCCCTAGCTCTACATAAAAGGGGTTTTCACAAAACAAAAATGCAATGTGAGTGCCAACAAAGATTCCCACATGCCCAACACCAAGGCCAATGTGAGAATAACTCCTTAAAGCTACAAAAATATCAACACTTCATTCGTAGGAGCATGTGGTAGGCTTGGAAGTTTGTTGTCTCTTTGGTTAGGTGGAATTTCTTTGGTAGCTGTGTGGGATGGGATTTGGCATGGTGTCCCATATGGAGTTGAATTCATCAGGGTTAGTGTATTGCGAAGCATTCGAGATTCCAGGCACATATGTTAAGCTGGAAAGTCATTTTTTTGGAGAGCTTTTGGGGATTTTGAGACTAGTGCATGGATGGATTGGAGATTGCTAGCTCCCTAGAAGGCTTGGATGTTGTTTGAGAAGTTGACCATCAAAGACATAATGGGGCTAATTCCTAGTGAAGAGTTGTATGAATTGAATACTGATATGTAAGGACTGTTGTGGTAGGATTTGTTAAATTTCACGTCCAACACTCGACAATTTACTTCTTAGCAAACCCTTGCTATAATAAACTTATTAAGCAGATTTGACTGAATAAAAGCACGACAGAGTTTTAACGATCTAAATAAATAAATCGGCGGAAGCACAACAAGGAAACCATACACATTTGCACACGTAATTTTCTGGGTAAAATCCCCTAGAAAAACTCGTAAGGGAAAACCAATACCATGATGATTGTTTTAATATAAAATTTGGGCTCCCATCCTTGGATAATGACCCACTTGAAGAATAATACAAAACAACAAAATAGCCTAGCCTATGACACATGGTTGCTACTCCTTTGCTGCCCCTTGCTCCTTTCCTCAGACCTTGCCTCCACACACTTGGATGAAAGTCCTCCACCCAATCAATGAGATCTCACCATCTCACTCCGTGTGTGACTCCTCCTCTCACTGAGGTTGCCTTTTATAATGTTGAGTTTACCCTAAATTCAAAGCCCTAGATCTCCAAAGTGATCAATGGTTGATATTAGATCTTACCTTCACTTTATGATCTAATGGCTATGATTTAATTTAATTCACTAATGCCAAAGACTTAGGCATTTAATTAAATTAAACTCCATTAGTTACAAAAATACATTCACTTTAATAATCACTTTATTAAAGTGAATCTCCTATGTCTTGAGAGGCATTAAGGATGACTTCCACATGTTAGACACAAAAACGATGTGGAAGTCCCTGTTTGATGCTACAAACATCAACAAGATTGGGGATGGAAATTTGGGAAGTAGTTCTAATAGTATGACACCAAAAGATTTACTTTTTCTTGCATTGGAAGCATCCTTTGTCTCTTGTATTGAATGCCTATTGGATCTCTTAGGATTTTCGAGATAGGTGGATTTAGAGGTTACATATTGTTTGGTCACTTAGTCTTAGTTATGAGCTTTTGCATGGTTTGTTGTCTATTAGTGGTTGCCATCTAAAGTTCGTTTGTCTAAAAGTAGGTGCATGGATGGTCTTTGTCTAGTTTGTAGTTGACTAGGACAATGAAGCACACCTTTTGGGACTACAAGTTTGCCAAAAGTTGTTGGGAACATGTTTAGGATCTCCCCTCAGTTTTGTTTCATGGGCAACTGCATTGGTGATCAATATTGATAGGTGACTTGCAATCCATAATACCTTCTCCCTTCTTTAGCATATGGGATTGTTTACTATCTAAAAGCTATGATTCAAGTATGTTTTTTCTAATCAGGTTAGTTTAGTCCAATCCTTATGTTATACTTGGTTGGAAGAGGTATGCATGCAATTGTATGTCAAAGACTATCTTTTGACTAAGGATACTTAAGAACTAGATGCCTTAGCTTATTTCGACTTTATTTCCGCTTTAATAGTGTTAGGGAAGAGTATACAAGGCACCATTGTATATACCCTTCAACTTTGTCAATACATTCTAGTTAATACAAGACATATTTTCAAAAAAATTGCAAAGTTCATATATATATATATATTGCATGTAAGGGCTCAACTGGAAAAGTACATTGTAATATAAGTTTTGAGATACATAAAATTAAAGTTATGGCAGAAAGTACATAAACGTTGAGGATCTAAATGGTTTCTAGACTCCATAGTCCAAACCCATCATACAATAATCAAATGAGAACACAACTCACTTGAAGTCTGGCTTATTAGATCGATTTGATTGGTTTTGGGTATCTAAAGTTTGCTTTTGCTTGAGTCTTGTTGAATCGCTTCAACAACTGTTGCTATTGATGTTTTAAATCAATTGTCACCAATGGGTAGATAATAGATTTCAATTAGTTGGCACCATTGAGCAACGTATTCCCCTTTCAATTTTCAATTTAGAATCCCACATTTCCCATTTCAAGGGGTGTAAGAGGAAGGGGTACATGGTTTTGTTTTGAATATATGTTGAAATGTTGAAAACATTGTTAACGTGTGCTGAAAGCTGAAAAGACTTTTGCTGGCTCTGAGTTGCGTAAAGGTTCTCCTTTATCGCCTGTAGAATCCTCTGACTCTCCTCAACCCAGTCTTTGGCCCCCGGGTCCCTGCTATCCCCAAACACATTTTCCACAAAAGAGGGTGCATCGTATCCATATAATGCTCTAAACGGTGACATCCTGATAGACATGTGGTAAGTTGTGTTGTAACAGTGCTCACCCATGTGTGCTGTTGCCCCCCTCCACATAATTTCTCAGATACCCCTCCACCCATTTGTTGACAATCTTTGTCTGTCCATTTGTCTGCGGGTGGTAGCTGGTACTTGTGGCTAACTTTGTGCCCACCAACCTAAAGAGCTCCTGCCAAAACGCGCTGATGAAGTGCCCATCTCTGTCACTGACTATTTGCCTGGGTAAACCATGCAACTGGAAAACCTCTCGGAAAAATAGCTCCGCTACTTGTATAGCCTTGTCTTCCGTGGGTATGGCAAAGAAGTGTGCAAATTTGGTTAGCATGTCGATCACTATAAATATATAGTTTCTGCCCTGCACTCGAGGAAGACCTATAATGAAGTCCATAGAAATGCTCTCCCATTTCTGCTCCAGAATGGGTAGAGGCTGAAGTAACCCTGTGGGGTGTGTTTGCTTAGACTTGTTCTGCTGACAAGTCGTGCACTCCTGGATGTGCTTTAGTACATTATCCTTGAGACCCTTCCATAAGAATCTCTTCCTAATCTGTCGGTAAGTTTTGAAGAATCCCCGATGCCTGGTTGTAGGTGAATCGTGACAAACCTTTAGAACCTTCCATTTTAAGGTAGATTCTGGAACCAAGTAGATCCGGTCCTTGTAGAAAATGACATCGTCTAACACATGGTATCTATAATCAACTACCTATCCATCCAGTACCTCACAAGCAAACTTGTTTTTGGAGTACTCCACCAACAAATGTGCCTTCCAGTCTGTGCAAATATCCATCATTGAACACCCTGTTGGCCTCCTGGACAAAGCATCTGCTACGACGTTCCTTTTTCCTTTAACATACTGAATGTCAAAGTCAAAGGCTTGGATCTTTGAGACCCATTTCTGTTGTCTCTTGCCGAGGTCTTTCTGATCCAGGAAATACTTGAGACTGTTGAGATCAGTCTTCACTACAATCCTGCTACCCACCAGACACTGCCTAAATTCAGTTAAGGCATGCATGATTGCTAGCATTTCCTTGTCATAAATCGAATAGAGTCTCTGATTCGTTGAGCTTCCTGCTGTCGAACACAATGGGATGGCTCCACTGCATCAAAACTGCTCCAATCTCCACCCCTGATGCGTCGCACTCTAAGACAAACGACCGAGAGAAATCCGGAAGGGCTAGAACAAGGCATGTGCTCATAATCTCCTTCATTTTCTCAAAAGTCTGTTGTGACTCGTTCGTCCAATGAAAAGCACCCTTCTTGGTTAGATCAGTGAGCGATGCTCCCAACTGTGAAAAGCCCCTGACAAACCGCCTATAGTAACCGCATAACCCGAAGAATCCCTTCAACTCTGTGAAGTTCTTGGGTGTTGGCCAATCCAGAATGGCCTTGATCTTCTCCTAATGAACATGTACTCCTTGCTCACTGATGATATGCCCCAAGTCCAATAGTTCTCTCATCCCGAACTCACACTTGAACTCCTTGGCATATAATGATTGTGCCTGCATAATGCCCAAGACCTCCTCCAAGTGTGCCAGATGCTCAGCACATGTCTTGTTGTAAATCAAAATGTCATCGAAGAATACCAAACGATACTTCCTCAACTACCCCTTGAAGATGTGATTCATGTAAGACTGAAAGGTGGTCGGTGCGTTGGTCAACCCAAACAACATGACCAAAAACTCGAAGTGCCCCAAATGGCATCTGAATGTTGTCTTCTCTATGTCCTGCTCTCTGATGTTGATCTGATGATATCCTGATCGTAGATCAATCTTAGTGAAGAAAAATGCCCCATGTAGCTCGTCCATCAACTCATCTATGCGCGGAATGGGGTACCTGTTCTTGATTGTTTTCTTATTGAGGGCTCTGTAGTCTATGCACATCCTCAATGTGCCATCTTTCTTCAGTACCAGAACAACTAAAGAAGCAAAGGGACTCGTGCTGGGCCTGATGTGCCCCATCGCAAGTAATTCCTTGATTGCTTTCTTGATCTTGTCCTTGAATCTTTTGGGGTGTCTATAGGGCGCGGTGATCACAGGTGTAGCCCTCACCTCCAACTCAATAGTATGCTCGAACCCCCTGTCTAGTGGCCTCCCTAGTGGGATCGACCCAAACATTGGCTCATACCGACTCAGAAGCTCTCTGATCTGTGGATGGTAATGCTCTCTGCCCTCTTAATCCTTCCGGGTGGTGATCAGACACTCTGCTACATATGCTACATCATCGTGACGGAAGATCCGCTCCATCCTCTTCGCTGATACTGCTCTGGTTGCTTCTGTAGACATACCTCTCAATACCACTCTCGATCCACTGGCATCTCTGAAACTCATGGTCAACGTCTGGTAGTTGAACCCAATCTCTCCCAATGAATATAGCCATTGTACCCCCATTACTGCATCTGTATTTGATAGGTCAACTACATAAAAGGTATCTGTCATGGTGTAGTTGCCTAGCTTGACTTCTAGGTCTGGGACCATGTCCAAGCATGTCATAGTATATCCATCTTCCACGGCCACGATGAACCCCTCAAACTCCTCAGTGCGTAACCCTCTCCGGGCTACTAAGGACGCATCGATGAAATTGTGGGTGGCCCCATCATCTACTAAAGTTGTCATGTGCTGCCCCTGTATAAGGCCCTTGAGCCTGAGAGTGTTATACCTGGGTACTCTAGAAAGGGTTGCTATGGTTCCCCCTTTCACCTCTCTATGAGGTTTTGTCTCCTCCTTTGGTTGTGCTTCTGCTTGTATTTGAGGTTTCTTCAGATGCCGCTTTGGCTCATGTGTAGGATCATCCTCTTAATCACTGTCTGCCTGTGCCCTGATCTCCTCATCCTCCTCCTCACTGCCTGATTCCACCTCAATGTAGTGGATCTATCCCTTTCCCATGCATCGATGCCCTGGGACCCAAGGGTCTCTGTAAGAGAAGCAAAGCTTCTTCCTCATCAACTCTCGTTTGGTGTCATCATCCAACTTGGGCTTACCCTCCCAATCCCTTTGAGGATTCTTCTGATCCTTGTCTCTCTGTGGCATAAAGGGTTTGGTAAAGGTTTTGGGTTCAACACTGAGTCCCACATGTCTCTAGTGCACACAATGGCCTCCTGTAGGGTGTGAAGCTTGAAAGCCTTAACCCAGCCCCACAATGGCTCCGTCAACGCCTCAGTGAACAACATCATCAATTTGTGCTCTGAAATATCTGATACGAGCATTGCCTTCTGCTGGAACTCTGTGACGAAGGCCTCAACTGACCCTGTCTGTCTCAACCGTGTCAGATCAATGAAATGGAGTTCTGGATCCCTCCTGTCAAACCTCTCTACAACCTCTCGGTGAACTCCAAATATGAAGTAATGTGGCTGTGACCCAAGGTCACCAGCCCATGGTACCACCACTCGTGGGCCTCCCCATCCAAGTGCAAGGTGGCGAAGCTAATATCTTCTGACTCTGTCATCGGGTTGAGTTTGAAATATGTGTCAAGATTCTGTACCCATGCCTGAGCTGAGCATCGTGATGACCCGTCGAAAGTAGGAATATTCAGCTTCCCCACTTTCTTAATGAAGTCCATGTTTTGAGTTTGCGCATTGCCCCTCTGTGCCTCTCGGGGTCTGTTTCGATACCTGATCGAACAATAATCTAGCAAACTCATGTTTGCATGGAACTCTGGTCCCAATGCCAAATGATCTCTCTTGTACTCCCTGAATGGGTCTTGTGGCACTGTCTGGCCTTGTGCTGACTGTCCTCCTGCTTGCCCTGGTTGTCCCATCGACTGTCCCCCCTGGAACTGCGGATATAAAGGTCGGGGAATCCTCCCAGATGATGTATAGGCACGGATAGGTGAAGGATGTCCACTCCCTCTGCCCTGAGATCCACTGGAGCCACTGGCCCCACCTCCCTGGTGTCCTCTTGAACCACTCGCTCCTCCTACCGCGTTGGCACCCATAGTGCTCACGTTGTGTTGGATCATCTGTGTGCTGATGGCCATCTGTGCTATGGCGTTCATATATCCTGCTGTCCTTTAGCTAGGTCATTCAAGATGGCCTGTGTACTGTCAGAATGTGTCTCGGGGCCTTTCCCCCTGCCCTCTAGTAGTGTCTTATGCTTGTCACCCATAGTCCTCTCTATGTCTGCCTCTGTGTTAGAGCTGATGTGATTCCCATCCTCTAAATCTGGCTCTGTATTCGACTGAGTGTGGAAGGGAGTGTAGTGCCTTCTGTTCACGTCTCTCCTGTCTCTACTATGTCCTCTGCGGTACTAAATGTACTCGTCCCCAATATGTCCTTGGCCCTCCGTGTATTTTGCACTTGTTCTCGGAATCATGGGGTCATGAGAAAACAGTTCTTCACAGGCTGGCAGGAAGAAGGCTATGATACCACTGAAATATCCCTGATCTAGTGAATATAGATAGACTTTGCCGAAACTGTTGTTTCGGCTCACAAATCTGATACTCTAGGGGTTTTTGGATGCGTTTTAATTACTTGTTTAACATGCTTGGTGATTTTCGCATGTGTGTGTCATATAAATAAGTGTTTGAGCAGAATATATGATGCATACGAAATAAAGGAACCAACACAACTCAATAGCATATATTATGGAGAATAGCAGGAAATACAATGTGCATGTAGGAAATATAGGAAATACTCATAAGCTAGATCTCATAAGAGTTGATCGTTTCTGGGATACAATGCAAAACAACAAGAAATACCCGTATACAAAATATCGGGAAGAATCGACAACATGCATGCACAGATCTACTGGATGCAATCTCGGGTACTCACGACAATTGCTGCAAATGTTTGGAAAGTTCGCCCTGTTGGAAATACTCGTTTGATCTGTCCTAAAACTATCCCAAATGATGCGCCCTGACCTCACAGCTCCTTCTGGTGACTGTCCGACTGAAGATCGGTCCCCTACTGATCAAACTGGACCATGGATGGGACCCACTAAGGGTTTGCGCCCCTCTCCTGGACAACTGGTGCACCCCAGTGATTCCACCGTTGGAATTTGACGATGTATGGCTCAAACTAAGCGCCCTGGTATGCTCTGTATTGGGTCGGAAGGGTTTCTTCAGTTCTGGACCGATGAACTCTCTAGATCCCTGAATGTGCTTCTCTAGAAGCTGCGCCCTAAATGACAAATTGGTGCGTCCTGGTGAATTTCTCCATTGGAATCAGACAAATGATAGCTCAAATGAAGCACCTGTGTCCATCTCAACTGGGTCGAAAGGATTCGTCTGGATCTGACTTGTGCTCGGCCAGCTACACAAAACTGTCTCTCAAACCCTGGCGCCCTCACTGGCAGCAATGCGCACTGACTGAATTAGGTTTGAATACTCCTGATCTGGCATGGTGAAATACCTGGATGGTATCCCCGATAGGCTAGGGTGTGTCTTCCAACACCAAAATCGATTTTGGGTGGTGGTTTCCTTCAGAAATCAACAAAACAGCTAAGAGGTCGACTTCCTCTCTGGAACTTGTTCTCAACTCAAAATCATAACATAATGAGGAATTAGGTTGAATTCCTCTTCTTATACCTCCCTTGATCTAATTTGTCGTTGACATCACTTAAGCTAGGCGCCTTTCCTCCTAAGTCGAATGTGATTAATTAATTAAGTCCCCCCTCAACACCTTTTTGTTCTTTTTCGTCGTTGACTTTGGCTTAAGTGTCTTTTCCTATGTTTTTTGGCTTAATTCATCGTTTAGCCAAATTTTCACCCTTATTTCTCCTTTTGTTCTCTGTTTGTGCCTGACTATAGTCTACGGGAACAGATAGACTACTAAGTCACTCCTTGCTGGCCTATTCTTGGGAACGTGACATCACACTCGTTGGGGAAGACCAATAGTCACATTTTGTATATTTATTGAGCTTCAAGCTAATGTAATAATCATCCGTGGAGTTACGTTTTCTGCCCACTGCTGACCTGACAACAACTAATGCTAAGATGAAATTAGAATAATTTGTGGTATACAAAGATTGGGCATCTTTGATCAATAGAGTGCCGTAAGCTAAGAGTTGATGGTGTACCCCATCCCACCCTCTGTTTTTAGAATTAGTTCGAGTCAAATTGACTCGGTCAACTCGATTGAGTTGACGCTTGACTGATTTGACTTGGCTATGGAATCGGTTCAGTGGCCAGTTTGGTACCTAGCCGATCGATTCAAAGAATGACTTAGCCGGTTTGGTACCAAACCGGCCCTACTCGGTTGAGTAGTTACTAGACCCCTCCAACATGCAAAATTAATTTAAAAAAAAAAGGGTTTGACTAAAAACACTGGCAACTAATGGTAATTAATTGTAAAAGTTGGCATTTCCTTTATCTTTCCTTTTTAACGTTTTACTTAAATTTTTAACCTTACCATTAATTGTTTCAAGATGTTTGAGAGTGGTTCCAACTTCATTGGACTTCATATGGAGAAAGTAGAATTTCATATCCCATTCAAAATTCAGTAGACTTAACAGTTTTCAGGATTTCAAGATTGGTAGGATTGCAACATTTTCATTGGATTCTATCACGTATGAGGGTATGGGATTGGCATTTAATCAAAAGCATCAAGTGCTTTATGTACCTCGATGTTGGTGGTATTGATTGTTGAACTCCTCTGTCACGGCCTTAGCAAAAATGTACCCATTTCTGGCAGTGGTGATGAATTTGATGATTGATCATGTTGGTCAATGATATGTACTATGTATTATATAGTAGACCAGTGGCTTGTAGCATGTTTTTTGGACTCTAGAGGCCATTTAAAGCTTCATTGATTATGTATTTTGTTGCCGATATGCAATACACTCGGTGCCATTTTGATATATTCAGCCTTGCATGGTATATAGATAAACAAACTTTGCTTATTATGTCTCTAATGGTTTGGAATATTTGAAATAATTTTTTTTTTTTTTAATTTAATGATTTTATGTATTTTTTTGTAAATTGAGTCACTGAAATCGGATCGGTCCGAGTCAGTCCGAGTCTGGGTCAAAGACTGAATTGATAGCTGACTGAGTCAAAGTCCGAGTTTGAGTTCAAAAACTATGATCCCACCACATAGAACAAAAAGTAGACAATGATTCAACCTCCTGTTCAAAAATAGACTTACACTAGATCTTCAGAGAAGGTAGGACGAACTAGAGAATGACAATCTCCAAACATTGTAGCACACCAATGAACCCTTTCTTGGAGCATGTCTAAATACTAATCCTCAATATATCTCCAACAATGTTTGGCAAACTGACATTCCCAAAAAATGTGCTTCACTATCTTCGAGTGATGACAAACAAGACAAAGTCCATCAAAAAGCCTACTCTTGGCCAACCATGTCTCACAATGACCCCAGGTCAAATATATGTTCAAGCTGTTGGAGTCCAATTCAGCAGTGAATCCATCTCAAGCAATCAAATATCTGTCTTCTGGTCATTGATCACAGCACTTGAAGCGGAGCTAAAGGTTTCCAAGCATGCGAGGGCCCCATCAACAGAACCTTACTCAGCACTCACATAGAGGAGAGAATCATCTGCAAAGTGGTTATTAACCATCTTTTAGCCATCACGGAGCAGGATGCCTATAACCTGCCCCTCTATCCAGGCAGTCTCTAACCTTTAATGTTAAAATTTAAAAGTAAAATACAAATAAAGATAAATGTCAATAATGCTAAAATTTTAGTTAATTAAAGTAAAATATAAAGTAAAGGTAAATGTCAATGTTAAAATTCAAGTTAATGAAAGTAAAATACAAATAAAAGTAAATGTCAATAGTGAATTAAAAGTTAAATACAATTTCAAAGAGAGACCTTTTCTCTAGTATGTTTTTGGTGTTTTATTGGCACGTCGATTCTAGCAGTACAGAACTGTACCTTTTAAGTGAAACCTCTTCATTGTAAATTTTACACAATATAAGAATCTGTACAAGCAACCCTACCAAGGCATGGCACATTGGAACTGTTACTTTTCTCTTTGAGGCTTTGATATTAGCAGGAAGTGGCAAAAAAGGTGGTAATTATGAAAGCTGGCCCACTGTCTTATCTTAAGTAATAAGACCCCCTTGAAAAGATTCATCGTCTCTTGAAAGTTCAGGGTCGTTTCTTATCGTAATAGAGAGAACTTGCTAGCTGAAATAGTTGCCATAGCAAAGCTTGCAATAGATTTTAAGGTTAAAAATGCATACGAATTCAAAGTAGTCCCTCTTTAAGCCATAGGAGCTTTCAAATAGTCCTCAGAGATAGTAATGCTCTAATACACTGTTAAAAACAATTTTCATCTTTCAGTGGGCAATAGTTAATAGTTATGTGGACTTGTAGACATCTATGGTAGTGTTAGTTCTATTTTTATTACTGTTTGTTGTCATAACTGCTCATGGTTCTACCTTATTTTTTCGTATTATACTCTATTGACTAATACAAAAGGATTCCGAAGGATTATTTTGGCAGTTTGAGGTTTTTAGTGTACTGTAGGTTCATGATTTCCGAAAACTTTGTTGCAGTTTTAAGGATATTTAGCTACTTGAGATGATTGTTACTGGTCTTCTTTGCTGCTTGTAGAACTGGTTGACAAAAATGTTTGATAGTTGGACTTCTGCTAGTAACTTTTCTTACCAAAACGTGATGAACAATATTCCTATTGTTCCTAAAATTCATGGGAAGTATATACATATGCATTCTATGGCATTCCTGAGCCAGATTTGTAGAGGCTGTGAGAAAGACATTGGCTAATTTAAATTATGTTGGAATATACAGAGCTCTCCAAGTTTAGCTGCAAAACTTGAGCAGTGGTTTTCCACCCCCAGAACGAAAAAATATGCAGAGAGAACCAAGCTACTGTCAAAAGTGGACTCTTGCAATGTAATTGATAAAAATAAAGAGAACATTCCGATCCTTATGGATGTAGAATCCAAGGTAAATTCAAGGCTAACCAAGATGGCATCGCTTTAGAATTTCTTTTGTAGTCTTTGGTTTGTTTCATTTTATTCACTTGCTTTGTGATTGTGCTTTCATTTTATTTTGGTTTATAATTTATTGCCTTTTTTAGAATAGCTACAACTTATATAACACACACGTAGAAAATTGTAATGCATTGAAAAGAATGCAGTGAAATAATATATAGTCTGTTATGGACAAGCTTATAAAGCTGGCTTTAATTCTTTGTGTTTGTTTGCAGGTTGGTCAGAGTCAAATAAATAAAGAGAAAATCAAAGAAAATGGGTCAAGGGAGCACAGAAAGGTCTTTTTAAGATATTGTGTTTATTTCATAATATGTTTGTTACTTAATTTCCCTGTGTATCTATCAACTTGAATTTTGGTGACTCTTTGCTGATAACATTACTCCATTAACTGCCTATAGGTAGCAAAGTAGTGTTCAATGGAGTTGTTAAGCTAGAATCTTAACTATGTGAAAATATAAAATTAGAGGAGCATGCCATACCCACCTTATCCTTATCTTTACCTTACTATCTTTGCGTCTGTTCTTGATATGTTTCTTTGAAAAATTGCAGGCATTGCTTGAACTTATAAATACAGCCGAACATGTCATGAGTGTTGCAAGACCTACACCCAACAACATTCCTACTCTCATAGTTGATGACCAGCATTTGACAAACGACCCCACAAGTTATTCTTCATGCTTGACTAATGTTCAGAATATTACCGAGAAACAGCCTATGGAGGAAGATGTGCCTGGTAATTCAGCTGTGATAGGTGCTTCAGCGTGTTCTAAAGAACTGGAATGTGAACTAGATGTGGGAGAGCAGAATATTAATTTGAAGCCATCCACATATATGGCCTCTTCCAATCGGCCCTTCTATGCTAGTAATAATGGGAATTGTATTATTGAAAAAGATAGTTTTGCTTTTCCAAATAATTCTGTCAGCTCTTCACTCTTACAGGGGCAATTTGATATGATGGATTCAGATGTTCCTTTATTAGAAATGACAAACAATATACACAGAGAACAACCAAACATTCATTTCCTTGTTTTGGAAGTAGGTGCCCTGTCTTCTTTCTGATCCTATTCAGCACATTTACGATATTTTTTGGTATTGTATTGGTGGAGCAAGCTTAAGTTAACATTTGTTTGATCATTTAGATTTGCTTCTATAGTAAAATTCTAATTTTCTTTTAATATTTTCTGCATGCTTAGGTTGCAGATATGGAATATCATGAAAATAAAACTGGTGTAAAGTCTCTGCGTAAGGTGTCTATTTGTTCCTCCTTTGACTTTTGTTTCTGTTTTCTGGTTAATGCTAAGTCGAACATTGATAATTCTATTCCCTTTAATTAGTTATAAAGCTGTACCTTAAATCTTTCTTTGATTGTAACAAACATATTTAGTCATGTTTTCTATGGTTTTAAGTTTTCTCAAACTTCTTTACTGGGTGATTGAATCCAGATTTT
>WSFP011499704.1:0-13977 GCA_009831015.1 Picea engelmannii | reverse complement strand
GAACAAATGGCACAAATATTCTTTCAACATGTTTGGGTACATTTTGGGTTTCCCAAATCCATTATTTCTGATCAAGATTCTCAATTTATTGGGAACTTTTGGTCAAGTTTATGGGCACTCATGGACACCAAGCTGAAAAAGAGAACAACATTTCATCCACAAACTAATGGTCAAATAGAAGTGGTGAATAGAACAATAGTACATCTTCTTCGTGGTTATTGCAACAAACATCCTAAGATTTGGGATGAGCACCTACACTACATTCATCATGCTTATAACTAAGATAAGCATTCTTCAACTCAAACATCTCCATTTGAGGCATGTTTTGGTTATTTGCCAAAATATCCTTTAGATTTATCTTTGGGAAGGATATTGCTATTGATGGTCATTATGACATTGATAGAGAAAAGACGTTCATTGAACAAATTCAATTGGTGCATCAAATGGTACAAGAACAGTTGGAAAAGAGCCAAGCCAAGTACAAGACAAGACATGACAAGCATCGTGTTGATCACAGTTTCCAAGTTGGAGATGAAGTTTGGATTTACATTAGCAAAGAGAGGCTTAAAGGAGAAGGTAAAAAACTGAAACCAATTAGATATGGACCTTTCAAGATTATTGAAAAGATTGGTAATAATACCTTCCATTTGGATTTGCCTCTTTATATGCAAATGCATGCAATTGTTAATGTTGAGAATTTGAGATTGTATGAGCCTCTTTTGATTGATGATCAAGGAGAGCATGTTCAGATTCCTTCCATAGATGACTTCTCTCCGGAATATTTTTCAGAATTACATGAGGATATAATCCTTGATAGAAAGATAAAAACTTCAAAACGAGGGAATGTGGAATACCTTCGTGTTGGTATTAAAGGCACAAATTCAAGAAAATCTAAATGGATTGATGTTGGAAAGGTGAGGGAACTGTACCCTCATCTTCATATTGACTGAAAGTAGTCTTTTGGAGGTCCAAAATCTTCCCAATGGGGAGGAGTGATCCAGGGGATCAAAAAAATGCTCAAAAATCAAATTTCTTGAAATTGATCGAAAATAGATTCATTGCATATATCTCGTCCTCACGATCCCAACACAACTTGAAAGGGCTCAAACGAAGTTCGTATGAGCGAGATATCATGTTTTGTCCACTTTTCTAAACAGGCAAAATGTTGATTGTGCAGTCCGTACAGGCCATGTGGCAGATGACCATACGATCGTACAGGATGACTGGGAAGCTGAAGTGGAAGGTGATTTGGAAGCTTAGTTGGCAGGGACATGGACCAATGGTGTGCTAACATGTGTTAGTGTATAGGGAAAATGGAAGGGTGCCACGTGGCCCAGCCGAGGGCTGCCACGGAGCACCCCGTTGTTGGTTGTGTGGTTTAATAATTTGTTAGGACTCCACCAGAGTAGAACCCACGACCTACGGACATGCATAAAGGCTTTTCAAGGTCCGGGATACCATCCTGCCCATGCTTTGTTTCTTAACCATATATGTATTTAAAATTATTTGAATTTGACCTTTGGATAATTCGGCAGGAGGTTCGGGCTGGGGCTTGGCCCCAGCCCTTGGACGAGGGCCCATACCATATAACCGATCGTGTGGGGTAATCAATGGTCAATTGGACGGGTGTGAGAATTAAGGTCAGTTCTTGGCCACATGGGGCCACGCGACCAAAACCTTCGACGGTTAAGGCGCTTGGCACGCTAACAGTGCGACAAATTCACCAAAATTGTGGAATGGCGTGCGTGCTGGGTTTTGGAACGAGAAACACACATAGGCCAGGTTCATTGACATAGAGGTGTGTTTTAGTGAGTATAAACAAGAAGTTATTGGGAGAAACTTCTAGGAGGTGTATTTTTCTCCGTTTTTGGCCAAACCAGGTGCAGGAAGAGCCCAACTAGGGGTTTTTGGACATTCTGGAGCCATTGAAGCCATCTATTTTTCATTCTGAGCATTGTTAAGCACTGATTTTGAAACTTTTAGCATATAATGAAAATGATCCATTGGAAGCTGGACTAGGAGATGTAGCCGAAGAGAGGGGTGAACTCCTTTATCATTTTGTTGTTTTACATGCTTACTTTTGATGGTTGTTTATGCATGCTTATGTTTTTCATGTTAAGTAAAAACTCATTAAGTTATGTGCTTGCGAACTTGATCCAATTGTCTAAGTCACATAAATATTTCACTTGCAAAATTTCTATACACAAACCTTTTCATTTTCAGATCAGTATATATCCCAAAAACCCAAACATACTCCTCAAGTATCTAGGGGTTCTACATAACCATTTATGAAAGAAAGTGATTCTCTTTAAACCTAGTATTCAATAAAAATTGGAGAATATACACAATAAGAAAGGATATCCACATGGTTCCAAATAGAAATACCACCAAGATGCTTCCAAGGAGGGGAAGAAGAAGTGGAAGAAAAGGACAAGAATGCAATGACCATTGCACATTAGTGAAAGGATACAAACAACTATTGCTACTATTTTAATATCAATGTTCAGATTGAAGATAGGTGTTAAATCTACATCCAAAGTCGATTCTAAAGAACCATAAGAAGAATTCCACGAAGAAGAACTTGCCAGCCATGGATTTAGGCAACTAGGTAGAGCATAACTTAGATGTAGATGCAATTTTTTTTGTAGTACAATGTAGAATGAGGTGATCTTGAGTAGCCTTTATCACAAGGAATAGAAGGAGATGACTAAACTCTTTTGTATTAAGATACAAGTCAAGAAGACAAAGTTGGATACTTCATTTGATTTGGATTCACAAACCAACCTCATAGCATAGGATATAATCAACAAGCTTGGATTGGAAGTTTGTGATCATCCTAACCCATATCCATCGGGATGGGTAAATAAATATGCAAATATTAAGGTCAATAAATAGTGTAAGATCAATTTTTCTATAAGTGCAGATAATATTGATGGAGTCGAGGTATATGTAGTATTGATTGATGTGTGTGGTGTAGTGATTGGAAGCCCCTACATGTATATGAGGGATGAAATATTCATGAGGAGATAAAAACAATACAACTTGATCAAGGATGGGAATTATTTCATATTAAATGCACACAAAGGTAAATCCAAAATATCTTTGCTAAGTTCTAACTAAGCCAAGAAATTGATCAATTATAGTAGGAAGTTTATATTTCTTTTCTTACGAAAGAATTAACAGGTGATAAATCGATAAAAGTAAAGAAATATCTAGAGGGATGTATTAAAGAGCATAAATTCTAGTCGAAGGAGTTGTTGTAGGCATACAAATAATCTTTTCATGAGCCTAAAGGGTTACCACCTAAGAGGGAAGTGGAGCATGAGATACAATTGTTTCCTAACTCCCCATTGCAAAATATTGAGTTGTAGCATAGGGACTTCACCTTGTTGACCGATATCTTATCATGTTCATTCATAAAAGGGGTTTTGAAATTGGGAAAAATAAATTCAATATATTATAGGTACTAGGGGGTTTATAGGTATTGGCGGGTATAAAAATGGGAATCTAGTAAAAACAAGGTTTTATTATTATTAGAAAGATGTATTGGGAGGGGGGGTCCAACAAAATGATTGTAGGAGGTACTTATTAATATCTAGTGAAATTAGGGGTATTCTTTAATATCCCATGAAAACATGTTCTATGTCATAGGTTCACATAGTGAAGATCTTGTGGGTTGTACAAAAAATATATCCCAGAGGCAAATGAGGTGAAGAAACAATTGTAGTAGTTGATGGAGAAGGGAGTAATTCAACCAAGAACCTCATCTTGTGGGTCACCTATCATCATAGTACCCAAGAATGATTGGACTTGGTGAATGTGTATCGACTATAGAGATTTGAACGAGATCACCCTCAAGAAGCAATACTCTTTGACCATGATCGTTGATTTATTAGATCAGTTGCAACATGCCAATTACTTCACCAAGTTGGATATGAAATTGAGATACCACTAGGTATGCGTTAAAGAAGAAGACACCTAGAATATTTCATTCAATACAAGGTAAGTTCTAAATGAATGAATGATAATGCCTTTTGGTTTATATAATGTACTAGCTAAATTTATGTGTTTGATGAATGATGTATTGCATCCCTTTATAGATTCATTTGTGATAACGTAATTATATGATATATTGGTTTATATCTCTACCTAGGAAGATCATATCTCACATCTTATGCAGGTTCTAGAGACTCTGAAAAATCATAATTGATTTGACAACCTTACGAAATGTGAGCTTTTCCAGTAGTCATTGGTGTATTTGGGGTATGTGATTGGCATAGGGGATTCCAACATAGATCCCACAAGTATGGAGGCCATCTTCAAGTGGGTAGTTCCTAGTAATGTCACTGAATTTAGAAGATTTGTTGGCACAACACAGTACCTACATAAGTTTATAACATCTTTTTCAGTTGTATCTACACCACTTCATGCCATAAAAGCTGGTGGTAAGAGTTTCCAATGGGGGGGGGGAATCAATATAATGAGTTCAACGAGATAAAATGAAATATCAATCAAGCACCAGTTCTTTCATTCCCTAATTTTCATAAGCCTTTTGAAGTGGAGACAAATGCAAGTGGATATGCCATGGGAGTGGTCTTATTGCAAGGAGGTAAGCCGATATGCTATCATTCTAAAATGTTTCATGGTGGAGTCTTGAACTACTCTACATAAAATAAGGAACTCTATTCCTTGGTTCAAGATGTTAATAAGTGGAATCACAATTTGATGGGAAATGAAACCATTATACGTAGTAATCACCATCCACCATAGTATTTCCAGGCCCATAGTAAGCTTCAACAAAATAGACACTACACATGAATGGCATTTTTGCAGTAATTTCATCTAGACATAAAATGTATTAAGACATCACTAATAAGTTATTGGACATGCTTTCAAAGCCACCCACATCCAATATTACAGTTCTGGGAACCTTTATGCACATTGAGGTTTTTTACCATGATGTAGACAAACATGCACACATGGAAGATAAGGAGTTAAAATATGTGTTTCAACAACTACCAAACACAAATTGTGTAGAAGAAAGTGATGGTAAGGTTGATTATCATCTCTAAAATGGGTTGCTCTACAGGCTTGACAAGATCTATGTTCCTAAAGGTGAAATGTTGCATCTTATAAAAGAGGCTTACAAATCCAAGGTTGTAGGAAATTTTGGTGTTGGGAAGACATTTTATAACTTGAAAAGGTATGTGTATTGGCCCATAATGAAAGAATATGTATCTCGGTTTATTAGAGGATGCATACTTTGTTGTACCAACAAGTTGATCCATAAATTGTAGGCCTATGCCCTGTCTATTTCTCCAACACATATACTCTACAAGATTAAATTAAATGAGGTATATACAATTAAAAATAGGCTAAGATCATGCCTATTCATCTATTGTTTGTTAATTGGTTGCAATGCTTAGTTGAAAAATCCAACAAACAAGATATGGGTTAGTTGAATGCCAACCAATCGAAATCAAGTCGACTCTTTTTTAGATTTGGTTCAGAGGATGTATATAGGCTATTGGACATCCAAGGCTAACCTTTAATTCACCCAATATAAAAAAAAAAATGCTTAGAGGAGAGGGGACTGAGCCAAGCAAAATGAAATATGCCCAACAATGCTAGAAATTCCCAACAGTCCACCAAACTCAATTAAACCAATTTGGAAACCTCCTATAGAAGTGCAACGGATCTGAGATGACAACCATTGATATTCAATCTTTGAGTATAATGGATGGAGGAGTATTGGCATTCATTAAATACTAATGGAAATTGGTTTTTAATTGAACTAAGAGAATTACAAAATCGAACTCTTCATCATAACCATGTGTTAAAAGAGCAATAAAAATACACTATAAATGAAAGCAATAATCTCACCCAGAGCACTCTACAAAAAATTAAAACACACACAAAGAAACTAATATGTTCATAGAAAGCCAACTAGGAAGAAAACTAAGTTGATTGGAGAGTTTATTAAGTAGGTAATTGATTACAAAAGGGTGAGATATACACAGATTTAGTATATTGTTACTCACTGATAGGAAATTTGCATATGGCCATGGATTAACAAATGTTTTCACTCATTTTGGGATAGACTCGATGTCTTCTTCTCCTCTGATCATCAAGTATATTGCTTCCTTGAGCTCTCCTCTTTGCTACTTCCCTTCTTCATGTCCTCCTCTATATTCCATTAAATGATATTATTCATCACAACATTCATTTTTAATGGAATTCCTTAGAAGGCCAACCATAACAAGGGTTAATTTCAACTTCCAAGGGAATTTTGAACATTTTCTCATTTTTTCCAAAAACAATTAAATGCTTATTACAAAGTTTACAAAGTTATTTTTTGTCTAGTATCCAATTTGGATCACACCTCCCAATTTTGTCGACTTTTGATCTCCAAAATCTTCAACTCCCTTCAATCTTCTTTTTCTTCACATATGCATTCCTACCTCCAAAATAAGGTGCCTCCACCATAGGATGGAAGATAAGATATAAATAATGGATGCCTTTCGCATAAGCTTGTTATCCATATCATGATTAGATATGGAATTTTCTACTACAATAGGTCGTTGGACAACCATTTATCCTTGGGTTGCCAGTGCAAGAAACTCTTCTTTTCCCTTGACCTTGAATCTCCAAGATTTATTCTTGGTTGTTTGGTTCTTGGGATGGAGTTTTAGGTGAATCCTTCAACATTTATCCTCCTAATGTCTATCGAATCTGTAGTATTGGAAATATTTCTTGCATGGTCTTCTTGGCCTTCTAGAGTGCCAACAATTGTTATCCTTATGAACCCTTTTCTTGAAATATAAACAAACCAAAGATATTGTGCCATACCTTTTCAATTTGTGATGATGCTTGATAGCTTGGTTTCTTCATCCCCTAAGAGTTGGAGTGGATTTGGATGGAAAAATAATCTCTTTTCTTCCCTCTTCCAAGCCTCTACAAGTATATTTGAGTGGCTCGTGTCACACTTATTTTCCAGATATATTTTCCTCCATGGGAACGACTTCTTTTTTTATTCCTCTTCCCTTAATGATGAAGGTGGTTTGAGCTAAACTTGTGCTATATTCTTGTCCATTAAATCTCAGGCCTTCATGCTTGGGTCTCTGCTGAGATATAATGGGGATCATAATTTCTTGGACTTCCTTACCTATCCCTTGTCCATCATATCACATTTTCCTCATTTCTTGGAACTAATGCCTCTAGTGTGATTTTCAAATTCACTGAAGCTCTCTTGACAAAGGGTCTTACAACCATTAATCTTCAATCTCTAAGTATAATGGATGGAGGTGAATAGAAACTTGTTGGCATTCATTAAATATTAATGTAAATTGGTTTCTAAGTGAATTAAGAGAATTACAAGATGGAACTCTTCATTATAGCCACGTGTACAACTAACAATAACAATAGACCATAAATGAGAGTAATAATATCACCCAGAGCACTCTACAAAACATTAAAACACACATAGAGAAACTAAGATGTTCCTGAAAACCCAACTGGGAAGAAAACTAGGTTAGTTAGGGAGTTTACTAAGAAATAAATTGATTACAAAAGGGTGAGCTATACACAGATTTAATGTATAACTAGTAGGAAATTTGTAGATGGCCATGGATCAACAACAATATTTTCTCATTATGGGACAAACTCAATGTCTTTTTCTCCTCCATTAATCAAGAAGACTACTTCCTTTAACTCTCATCTCTTCTAATACCATTTTTCATTTCCTCCTCTATGTTCCATTCAAATATCTTCTTCCTCACAACCTTGATTTTTAATGGGATGCCTTGGAAGGCTAGCCATCACAATGGTTCATTACAATTTCCAAGGGAATTTTGAACATTTTCTCAACTTTTCCACAAACATTTAAATTCTTATTACAAAGTTTTAAAATATTTGTTTTTGTGAGGATCCAATTTGGATCACGAACCTAGTAACACATAGTTAATTTTATACCATCCCTTTACTTGTACCCTCTAGATGTTGGGATAGAATATCGATGGATTTTATGGGTGATTTTCCAACAACCAAGAAGGGACATGACTATTTTCTTTTTGTAGTTGATAGATTTAGTAAGATGTGCATTATTATGCCTTATAATTTAAAGACCATGAAAGGAAAATAAACAATAAACATGTTCTTTGAAAAGTCTTGGGTGCACTTTGGGATACTAAGGAGCATCATCTCATATAGGGATACTATAATTCTTAGTTCCTTTTGGACTACACTTTGGAAGAAGATGGACATGCAATTGAAGAGATATATAGCTTTCCATCCACAAATAGATTGGAAAATGAAAGTAGTCAATAAGACATTGTCTCAACTTTCAATGGGTTGCAATCATAAGAATTCAAATAATTATAATGAAACTTTGATTTATATTCAACACTCGTATAACATAGCAGTCCACATTTCTTCCAAAGTACCCTTTTGAAACATTCTTTGGGTATTTTCCACCATTTCCATTGGATGTTGTATATGGACAATAAGGAGGAGTGATGGAAGACATCACAAGAGATGAATTGGAAGCATAATATTTTTTTGAAAAGATTAGGTAGATCAATTTTCATGTACAAGAGACGTTGAACAAAAATTGAAAATTACAATGTATAACATGATCAACATAGACTTGAGAAAACATTCAATGTGAGAGATATAGTTTGGTTGCATCCAAACAAAGAAAGGCTACAAGTTCTTGGTACAAATATCAAAGTTCCATGATATGGTCCTTTTGAAGTATTGGAAAAGGTGGGTGATAATGCATATAGACTTAGTCTACTCCAATATATGCACTTTTACTTAATAATGAATGTGGAAAAAATAAATCTCTATGAGCCTTGCATGTTGGTTCAAGAAACTGAGGACTGGGTCCTACCTTTCATAAAGGACTTACACTAAACGATCATGTAGATTTGGTAGAATATATAGTTTTGTAGAAGAGGTTTAGAACTAGCAGATAGGGTTAGCATGAACTTTGGTATGTTGGGTTGGAAGGGAAACATCCAAGCGAGGCCAAATGGTACTCTAAGGAGAATGTACATGAAAAATTTCCTCACTTCATTCAGTAAAACATTTTAGGGACAAAATCCTCCTTAAATGGGGAGGTATTATTTGGAATGGATAAATATATCATTTTTCATTTATCTTGGTACTTTTGGGGTGGAAAAATAGGAGGAATTGGCTTGTACGACCTATTTTAGGGGCATGTCCCAGTTTGGTGATTTGGGGTCTGGAAACTTCTAGAGTTGGTTTGATGCATCAAATGACATTTTTGGGGGTCAAAATTTTTCAAGATTATCTCTCATCCCATCAACGTTGTTCTACATAGAGAAGGATTTCCAATCGTGTGAGAATCACATCAATCAAATTTGGTATGAGGAAGTTATGTCTCCCACAAGTTGACCTACTCTGCTGACCACAATGGTACAAGTGGATGCCATGTTAGCCCCCATTACTCACACATGTGGGGATGGTCATGTTTGTAATTTTAAGAATATTCTAAAGGGTCAAAAACCATAACACTAATTTAGGGTTGATTCATGCAAAAACCCTAACCCTAACCCTATATGACTACTAGGTTAAGTTAAATATTGGATCTCTAGGAAAGAAAGGGGTTTCATTATTTTGTTATTGTTATTGTTCCATAGTTGAGTATAGAATCTGGGAGTGGGATATTGAAGTGTAAAAAGGGAGGTAGAATATATCTGTAGCGGTCACTTGAGCCACACTATCCATGGAAATTCCATAGTGAGTATCCCTTTCTTTGTACTTGCATATCATTATTGAGAAGAAGAGAGTAAAGCATAGGCCTCACCTTCTATATGGTTTCTCTCTCATGTTGGGTTTCTGAGGTCACATCTTGTGTTCATTTTTGTGGATGGTGTGTTCTTTTTTTTGTTTCTTTCATTTCAGTTTTAGTTATTTCCATAATTTTGAGCATTATTCCAGTGATATTAAATCTGAGATCTAAGCTAATAAACTACATAATAAAACATTTTAGAAAAATTTTAGCTTTATTCTGACAAACTATTCTATTGGAATATCCACGACAATTTATTGATCATTTCTAATGCTAGTTACATTGAATATATGTGATTTATGCTAGCCTTCTTTTTTTTCTAAATAAAATTTTTGTATTACCTTAAGCTAACCAAAAAGAAGCTTCACATGTCTAAGCATACACCAAAACTCGCCACCTATTCTGCCACATATGTGGAAACCAAAACAGGTGGACAAGATTGTTCAAGGACTAGAAAACGACACTTTTTTGAGAAAAACAAAGGGACTTGCCACCTGTTCTGCCACATGCATGGAAACTAGAACAGGTGGTTGGAAATGTTCAAGGACTAGCTAGTGAACTAGAGTCTAATTGCCACAAAAAACTTGTAGCTAAAACCAAAGAAATTAACAGTAAAGAGATTAGACATAAGGAAAACTCGGGTGTCCATCCTGGAAAATTTTGAAGGCATATGGATAACAACAAGTTGGGCAGCGAATTTTCACAGTGTAACATCCCCAACATCCAACGAGGCTATGCCACGCAAAAACAATTTCAAACTGTATGCAAATTAAAACATATACACACAGAAACTCTTGCAGAAATTTATATACAAAACTTAAAGAAGACAAATGCATTCTGTAATTGCATAGATTTAGACAAAAATAACAGTAAACATATACATGCAACATAGACAAGAAATACCCATAAATATAAAGACAGGTATAAACCACACACAGGAAAAACCCATAAAAATAAACACGTAAATAACAATGCAGCATGTAATTTGACACACAATTGATACTTATCTTGGTAAGAATATCACCAACCACATGTATACCTTCCACGAAACTCCCAGCCTTATACCACACTACTCATCACTCTAGTCTCTCAGCAGTGGGTCACCCCCGAGCTGGGACTAAACTCCACTCGGGTAAAGGGGTTCCTAACCAAGCTGATTTATCTCAGACAATAGGAAAGGCTCCATCACATGTGCCAAATCAAACTAATAGCCTCCAGTCCCTCATTCCCCACATTCATGTCCCACCCTAGGAAGTGTGCCCCTTCTTTTCTCAACAGTCCCTCGTCTTCCCCACTTCCTTTCTGGGGCTTCAGCAACAGGTCAGACTGGAAGTCTCAGAGGCTTGTCGTTGTAGTTTAGCACCTTTGGGAAAAAAATTCCTAGAAATTCTCTCACCTAGAGAGAAATTTCTCATGGACCTGACAACCCACCTCTTCAATATCCCATGGGCCTAACAACCTGCCTCTTGCATCCATCTCCCAAGATAACCAGGTACATGTACGGGTACAGGTATGGGTATGGTACTGATATAGTTACAGGTACAACTACAGTGATAGTAATAGAAAGGTACAAAGGATAGTTGAATGAGTGAGTGAATGATGATGGAATGATTGGGAAAATGAACTAAGTCCAAACTATATGTATGCATGTTCCCAACTTGACACTTGTCATGTTGGGAGCTACTTTGGTCCACTTGTTCCCATCCTTAGAACTTAGGATAAAATAATTATCCAAACTTTATACTTTAGGGAATATCAATATAATATTCATTTTTGGCTTAAGTTCCCTAGCTTAGCCATTTTCCTTAAGTTTTAGCCCCCCCTTTCCCTAACTAGTGGAGTTTAGTCCCCCATACTCTTTTATCGTGGTCAATATACACACAGTGATGTATTATATTAATGATAAGACATATATAAAAAATGGTTCATTGGCCTTTAGCATCTAGGCTCTCCAACCTAATTCAACACATAAGCCTCCTAGCTTATAATAAATGACTCATCAGCCTTTAAAAAACAACATATACACAAAGGATCCCTGGCCTCAAAATCACGCGCACTTAAGTTTGTTGCGTGTTGTATCCTGGAATGTGCACACTTCATCATTTTAGTGTGCAGTACATTTGTGCACCATACCATGGAAGGTGCATGCAAAATGATATCAAACAACTCACCAACTTAAGTACATTTCCATTTACATTTACAATTGGGTTTGGCCTAGGGGTATTACAATCCCCTCTCCTTATTTATGCATTGTCCTCAGAGCATTATGTACAAATATCAACAAGATTTCCAAAATCTTCAAAAAGATGTGGGTATTCTGTCTGCATTGCATCCCCATGCTCCTAAGTAGCGTCCTCAGGACCGTACCAGGTCCATTGGACCTTTACAATCCCTATGGCTCGATTCCAGAGCTGTTTGATTTTTCATTCTAGAATGCTTACCAGATGCACTTGAATAACGCCTTCTTTCTCCACCTGAATCACATTCTAATCAATTACATGATTAGCATCAGGTATATGTTTCTTGAGAAATGATACATGGAATACATTATGAACAGATGTGTATGCATGCAATGCAATCACATAGGCTACTGGACCAATCCTTTCTAGGATTTCAAATGGTCCACACTATCTAGCTGCCAACTTGGAACATTTTCCCAACTTCAGTGAACTTTTGTTGGCCTCAACCTTCAAGAATACATGATCACCCACTTTAAACTCCCTGTGAGTTCTACCCTTGTCAGCATAGATTTTCTGTCTGTCTTGGGCAGCCTTTAAATTCTGTTTAATTTTCAACATTTTCTTTTCCATTTCCCTGAGTAATTATGGCCCAACTACTGCTCTATCTACTTGGTTTTCCTAGCTTACCGGTGTGTTGCACCTTCTGCCATAAAGTGCCTCAAATGGGCTCATCTTTAGAGATGATTGGTACCCATTGTTATAATCAAACTCTACTAAGTGTAGGTAGTCTTCCCATTTTTATGGTTTATTCATCACATACACCCTCAACATATCCTCAATCACTTGATTCACCCTCTTTGTTTGTCCATCTAATTTTGGATGATAAGTTGTGCTAAAATTCAAATTTCTTCCAAATCCCTTAAATAATCCTTTCAAAAAATTTGAGGTAAATTTTGGATCTCTTTGAGACACAATTTTCTTGAGTATACCATGTAATCGAACAATTTCTCTCATATAAACATCAACAATGTTGGCTGCCTTGTGAGTGAGCTTTACTGGAATAAAATGGGCATCTTTAGTAAGCTTATCCACCACTACCATGATAGAATCATGTTGCTTGTTTGTTCTAGGCAGTTTGATGATGAAATCCATTGTTACAACTTCCCATTTCCACTCAAGAATGGGTAATGGTTGTAGAAAATGAGCTGGGTGTCTATGCTCAGCCTTTACCTTTTGACATTCCAAACATTTGGCAATAAAATCAACAACTTCTTTCTTCATTCCTGGCCAATAATATTGGCTCTTGACAACTGCAATAGTTTTCTGATAACCTAGGTGCCCAACATAAGGTACATTATTCACTTCTCTCAATATCATATTTTTCAATTCCTGGGAATTTGGTACATAAATTCTTCCCCTGTATATGAGAATTTCATCATTTTCTAGCTTATAGTTTTTAATTTTCTGCTACAAATTACCTTGCTGTAATTTTGCCACTAATTCCTTGTATTGCAAATATGATTTTGTAGCCTCCAAAATTCTGTCTTTCAAATTTTATTGGTACATGCTAATGGTTGTAGCATGCAACTCATGCACTCTTCTACTGAGTGCATCAACCAATTTGTTCTCTTTCCCTTTGATATTCTTTATATCAAAGTCATAGTCATTGAGAAATTTTAACCATCTACTTTGTCTGGCATTTAGAGTTGGTTGGTCAAATAAATATTTCAGACCATTATGGTCTGTCCTCAGCTCAAACCTTTTCCCCATGAGGTAGTGCCTCCACTTCCTCAAGGCATGCACTATGGCTACCAACTCCAAATAATGAGTGACATAGTGCCTTTCATGTTCCTTCAACTTCCTTGATTCATAACATACAACAAACCCATTTTGACTGAGGACTCCACCAAGTCCTTCTTTACATGTATCTGTGCATACTATGAAGTCTTCAGTTGGATCTGCAATCCTTAATATTGGAGTACT
>WSFP011499703.1:0-13978 GCA_009831015.1 Picea engelmannii | reverse complement strand
CTTCATTACTATCTTACATTCTTCACATAAAATTATGAGTGTTTTAAACTTAGATAGATAGTCTCCAAGGCAAGAAAAATCACTTGGACTCAAGGTCAGTATTTGATTTTCTAACTGTTGTGCTCGAATAATATTGAGTTTACAGAACACAGATTCAATCTTGTCCCAAGCTACTTCGGGGTCATCAATTCCTTGAAGGTGGTACCTTAGATCAGGAGAGATGGACATTCCAATTAGTCCACATGCTTCGTCATTCCTATTATCCTATTTGGCTTTCTTATCATCATCAGTGGGGGTTGTTTCCTTTCCCATGGTAATCCGGTACAAGTCTTTACTTCTTAATAAATCTTCCATATGGGATCTCCATTGGAAGTAGTTGTTGCTGGTAAGCATGACAGTACTTGTAGAATCCATATTAAATATGTAGATAATGCAAATTTAAAAACTGAAACTAATTATCTGGATGGAAATATCTCGAAAAGTTGTGCAGTTTTAAAAAAAACGGCACCGAAAACGGACTTCCGATGTGAGAGTTATGCCCCTTTTAAAAAAGGCATAAACGGTAACCAAATAACCACGTGATAGTGTAAGCTACTTTATGAAGTGACCCACTTTTATAAAGAGAAGTGGGGATCACTTTTACAATGAGGTTACCTTATAACAAAAAAGTTGCATGCAAAATAACTCTAAAATAAAATATAAAGCTACTTATAGTGATTCACTTTTATACTTGAAGTGAAATGCACTTTACAATTTTTAGCATGAACCTTTTCAAAAAAAAGTAACGAAAGAGAGACTTGAACTCAAGACCAATTGCTTAATAAGGAAAGTTTTAACCAAATGGTCTAGCAAAACATATTGTAATGTTTAGAAGGAGGATCGGGGGTTTTGTTTTTGTTGTGGAAAACGGCTTTGGAGAGCATGCTCTAAAAATACTATTTTCACACAAGAAAAAAATTTCGCTTCTCGATGACAACAAGGGTTAGATCTCGGTTAGCTTACCTAGAAGATGCACCTTTTCCTATCTGTTTCTGATTTTCTGAGATCGCACAAGGCACAGGGCAAAGAGAATACACATATCTAAAAGAGTAGTAGCCCATAAATAAAAAATACAAATCGAATTAAAATCAAAACTTTGCAAAAATTTAAAAAAAATGTGTATTCAGACTTTATACCTCCGGATCTGACTGTAATGGCCGTATCTTGGGAAAACAGAAACCTTTTCAAGTGAAACGAAAAGTATTCCTGAATGAAACGAGTGCTCTGGATGCAATGGAATAGTCCTCTCAGCCCAAAAATGTACGAAAATGATAGAAAATGGAGATGAGGCAACTCGGCTTCACGATCTCGATCTACAACAAGAGCGGGTCTTCAAACAGGCTCTGATACCATGTTCAAAAACACAGGTATTCCAACAGAGGATGAACACCTTCAGTAACCACTCACATAACCATATCAAATATCAATGCACCGATGTTTTCACGTGGTAAAACCCCTACGGGGAAACATCCACAGCCCCAGCCAACGCGACCACTTGGAGTAGTTTATTAATGCAAAGAAAAAGATTACAGAGAGATTTTACAAAAGAGTTTCCCACAATCGATGATCGACAAATGACCCTCCATTATCTTTAAATAGAGATCATGGACCAATCAGGTGTTAAGCCACAGATCAATGGCCATTAAGATCGAGGAGAGTATGAACCATCGAATCACTCTATGTCGGGAACATATCGTGACCGTCGGATTTCCTGACTACAAATGCATATTAATGCATACTAAAGAAACACACTTTTACCTAACGACATATTAGACCAAGTAGATCTTAACTAACTCCTAAGTGTCTAAATATCCTAACACTGGGTCATATAGAGAAGCTGTAGCAGACACAGACAAGTTTCTGGAATTTGCAAAGAGAGTATACTTAGAGACTGTGGACGTAAATCTAGTTGGGGAATTGACTTATCAGCCACTCCAATTGGCAACAGGATTGGAGAAAACATGGATTTTAGGTCTGCTAGATCTACCACACTTTGGCAGAAGACAACACATAAGTGGTTGCATCAAAAAACTATTAGGAATCACACATGGAGGGGGAATTTTGTTGGACAAGCTCATCTCGATCGATGTAGATCTTATTGTGCACATCACAGGGTTACTAGCTAGAGGCATGGATCCCACGCAATTCCTCGACGATAAGACTAAGGATAAATCACTTGCGGAGGAAATGAAGAAGACATATGGTACTAATAGGGGAACGTGAGGAATCATAATCAAGAGGATCAACGATGTCGCAACATAGATGGACGCAAATATCTTGGCCTGCAAACTTCTGTGAAAGTGTTGCAGGGAGGAAGTTCTGGCCGGGGTCATCATAGTAGAAGCTTAGTGCACCGAGGCACATCAGTTAGCTGGGCACCATATCTCATGAATTTGTTTCTAGATGACTGCAAAGATGCATAGGATCTCAGAACATAATTTCACTACTCATGGTTACTCCTATTGATAGATATCGTAGGATGGAAGGAACCGAATTACACATTCTTCGACACTAGACCCAAGCCGAATTATGGAGCGAGGTATTTATCACTTGGTGTCGCGTCAAATGCAAAGAACAAGAAAATGAACACAATTGTATTCGAAGGATACATTCGTGACCTGCAGGAAGCCATCTCCAACATGTGAAGAATAACACCAGAGGTTGTCATGCAATATCGGGACATCGAAAACTTCAAGGCCATGTGACACATGATGTGGATATAGGCAAGGAAGGACCCCAATAAGAAGTGGCTACAAATGTGATACTATATCACATAGGGCGACATTGACATGGTGATCAAATACTGGGAAGATGAATGGAAGATTCCAGTCCTCAACCAAGACTTGCCAGAAAGGACAATAGAAGAAGAGGCAAGGCAGGGAGAAACACAGACTCAAGAAGTCCCAGTACTTAAGAAATGGATAACAGGCCAGACAAAGACAAAGCATACAAACTAAGGGGAAACTAAGATAGGGACCCGAAAGGGGAAAAATAACACTATGTAGCTGGCTCAAGTGCAGTAGAAACAGGCTGAGGCAGTGCAAGGGACTGCACCAAGTCCCAACTCACAAGAACCAAGTGGGAATAAGAGGCCAACCACACAGATAGGAGGAGCGCGCAAGAATATTAAGGCACAAAGGACACCTCTAGAATAAACAATCATGGAGAATGACAGAGAAATTATAGCCCAAATGGTCCAGTATTGTATAACTGAGGATTTTGACAATGCTGTGCATGACAGGGACAAGATTCAGGAGGAGCTGACAGACATGCGAAAAATCCTAAAAAAAATTGGGGAAGCGCAGACAACAAACAACATGGGAACTGGGCCATCGAAATTATAGACAGAGGAATGATGGGAAGGAGAGCGGGATACAATCCATACAATACCACAACAAAACACAACATTCCACATCACACCCAGTATGTTGCGCATGGATGAGATCGTGGGGCAGACATCCCTAAAGGACTTAGCCAAAATCCAACTGGTATTGCCGTGGATACCATCCAAATCTCTACACAAGTAGAAAATTAGCGTTACCCATGAGGTATAGTCTCGTGCACACAAAAACTTAGCTGAATTACAACAATGGAGAAGCGAGACGCATTGGAAATAATATGCAAGCAGGTTAAGTTTGAGACTCAAGAGGAAAGGGAGCGCATGAATAGATTGGAGCAGAAAGTGGTAGGAACTTATGAAAAAATTCCAAACATCGAGAAAAAGGATGAAATCATAGAAGTAGAAAAGATTGATCAGATTGTGCAGGCAATCAATCAATATCATAAGGATATCGAGAATCTCCGAGAGCATCTCACACCAACCACTCCACCAATAGTAAAGGAGAAAAGGAAGCAAAAGGTAACGATACAACTGCAAGAGATATAGAAATAGGTCAGAACAGTAGCCGAATTTTTCGATAAAGCAACAAAACTTGGATAAAGTTAGAAGAGGATCAGAAAGTCCAGGAGTGGGACAAGGAAGAATAAATGATAAGTGAAACTATCCAGGACCTCAAGTAGAGGCAGAATACAATGTCCATCATGAAGCGCATCAAAGGGTTGAAAGACATGAAGAAACTATAGGCAGAAATCACCATTGTGAAAACACATAAGAAGGAGTGCCAGGATCAAATGGAACCGTTTCAAGTGCGGGTAGTAGAAGTCCCGGCATAGGCAGGGTAAGCCAAGACACATATATCACAGATCCATGGAGAGTGTGCGGAATTGGTCAGTGACAAAATTGCAGTCCAGATAGTGCACACACTCAAGGAGAAGACTGTGCAGGCACAGACATAGGTAGCAGAGCTCAAAGAAAAGTTCTAGGAAGTCACCAGGGAGATTGAAGATTTGTGTTAAGTGGCTCGGGATGAGCCACATGTTGGTGTTGGGGGCCTGTTGGAAGCAGACCAAAGTGGAAAAGCAAGGCGATTTTGGGAAAGAAAGCATGCACGAGGAAAGAAACAACTGGAAGGAAGAACAACACGCGTGCATGCAGGGAAGACCTAACGATGTTAGGGTTAGGGTTTTGGGTAATGCATTATAATGGCTGAAGAGCCAGGAAAGTATAAATATATATACTTAGGTATCATAAGGGGTCGGATTTTTCTAGAGATAAGTCGTTATTGTAGAGAGAGATGTTGTAGCAAGTCGATACATGTAATATTTTGCGGTATGACCTAATTTTGTAAGCTATTGAGCTAGAGAGGACTGGGGAGGGTAGATATTGAGGGTTAGATCATAAGCTGAGGATCTTGGTGCGATCTAGTCCCCCTCATATAGATCTTACCCAATTGAGAAGAATTGTAATGCGTGCGACGTTGTAGATGCGAAAGTACTATAATAAAATAGCAAAGAGCCAGATCTTTGTGGACGTAGCCCAGGAGTGGGTGAACCATGATAATATCTGTGTTATGTGATTGAATGCATGCATATATTTATTGTCTTTAGTAGTTATTGTTATGTTTAATGAATGAGTTTCTATATTTCCTGCATATTCGCAAATGATGGTATATTGTGTTTACAAGTTATAATAGTGGTTCAATATACAATTCTCATATCTCACACTCAATCTAGGCTGTAAACACATGAGTATTACAACCACCCATTAAAGATATCTCGGGTGAGACTGCGCAACGCATTCTGTGCACTGTGTTGCCTTCTGGTTTATTAGGAGGGCCGATAGTTTTAGAGGCTTTGTTGGAAATTTGAACAGACATGAACCCTGGATCGTTAACTTAAGAAAGGATATAAGATAGTTAAGCCAACACAACACTATGGAATCATAGGCTTGGATGCATGAGTGAGAAGGAGATGCATATACTTCACAAAATAATTTTTTTGCCAGATATTAAACAAATTGATTTGGATTTTTGTGAGCATTGTGTTTATGGAAAAAAAAAGAGATTCAGATTTCTCAGAGTCAGAAAAGAAAAGAAGAGTGAAAGGTTAGAGTGTGTGCATACATATGTATGGGGAACAACTCATTTATCATCTCTTGGTGGCTCTCATTATTATGTTACTTTGATTAATGATGCAACTAGAAAAATTTGGGTTTATTACATTCGACAAAAAATTGATGGTTTTGACACTTTTAAGAAGTGGAAAACTTTGGTTGAGAATGAGACAAGAAAAAGGTTGAAGTGTCTCAGATATGACAATGGAGGTGAATATTGCAACAAGGATAGAATATAGTTCCAGAAACACTACAAGAAAATGGTGTGTTAGAAAGGATGAACCAGACAATCATGGAGCGTGCAAGGAGTATGATATTGCATGCTAGGTTGCTCTTATAGTTTTGGGAAGATGTTGTAAACACTGTTGTTTACTTAATAAACAAAGGAACTTCAATCTATTTGGATGTTCGCATTCCAGAGGAAGCATGGATAGGTAAAAAGGTAAACTATTTATTTTTGAAGACTTTCGGTTGTGAAACATTTTTCCATATTGATAAAGAAAATAAAACAAAGCTTGAGGAAAAGTCCAAGAAGTGTACCATTATTGGATATGGTGTTAATGATTTTGGTTATCTCTTATGGGATTATGAAAATAAAAAAATCATTAGAAGTAGAGATGTCATATTCAATGATAAGGTCATGTACAAAGATCAGTTGCAGGGAAATAAACAAGAAAAACAAAAAACTAGAATACACAGTGCTTGATGAGATCACTGAAAAAATAAATTCCAAAGGTACTGGAAAATAAAAAATATACAACAACATGAGCCACATGTATGTCAAACTCCTACAAGTGTTGTTAAAATATCTACCAGGTTAAGTAGACCCCATGATTGATACTCTCCTTCATTGTATTATTTATTGTTGATTGATTCTGGTGAACCAAAATGTTATGAACAGGCAATGCAGATAGACACTAAAAAGAAGTGGGATAAAGGCATGTAAGAGGAAATGGATTCCTTGGTAAATAACCAGACTTGGGACTTGGTTTAGTTTCCTGTAGGAAAAAGAGCATTGCAAAATAAATGGGTTTACAGGTTGGAGGAAGAATATGGAGGAAAAAAATGGTACAAGGATTGACTTGTTGTAAAGGGGTTTGCATAAAAGAAAGGTATATATTTTGATGAAATATTTTCTCTTTTTGTTAAAATGAATTCAATTAGGACTATTTTAATTCTTGTGGCAGTAGAATATTTGCATCTTGAATATTTAGATGTAAAACCAACTTTTCTCCATGGGGATCTGGAGGAAGAGATTTATATGCAACAACTACAGGGGTATGAGGTCAAAGGAAAGGAAAATTCGGTATGTAGGTTGAAGAAGAACTTGAATGGCCTAAAGAAAGCTCCAAGGTAGTCGTATTTGAAGTTTGATAGATTTATGACAGAACAAGGTTTTAGTAGATGTCATTCTGATCACTGTGTTTATTTTAAAAGGCTAGAAAATGGAAGCTATATTATCTTGCTATTGTATGTAGAGGACATGATTGTTGCAGGGCCTAATATGAAGGATATAAATGTTCTCAAGAATAAATTAGTTAATTCATTTGTGATGAAGTATTTGGGTGCTATAAAGAAAAAACTTGGTATGAGAATAACAAGAGACAAGAAAAATCACAAATTGACATTGTCTCAAGGTGAGTACATAAAGAAGGTGTTGGATAGCTTTAGAATGCAGAATGAAAAACTAGTTAGCACACCTTTGGCCAATCATTTCAAATTAACCAAAGAAATGTGTCCCAAGACACATGAGGAGATATAATGCATGTCAAAGGTCCCTTATTCATCAACAATTGGCAGTTTGGTGTATGTGATGGTTTGCACAAGACCAGATATTGCACATGCAGTGGGAGTTGTGAGATAGTATATGAAAAATCTAGGTAAAGAACATTGGGAGGCAGTAAAGTGGATTCTCAGGTATTTGAGAGGTACTACTACTCATTCATTATGTTTTGTAGGTTCATACATTGTTCTACAGGGATATTTTGATTCAAATATGGCAAGTGATAAAGATAACAGAAGGAGCACCACATGGTATATTTTTACTATAGGTGTGTTAGTTCCCTATAATGATACGAGACCTGATGATTTAGTTATGATTGGTGGGTTTCATGATGAAGTTCCTGGCTTGCTGGTCTAGTTGTTTCCTGGAATAAATTTTCCCAAGGTATGTTTATTTAGGTGATAGGAAGTCATTGAAAAATACATTCCTAAATTTTTTAAGGTTCATTTTTGAGAGCCTTATGTTTGTAATAAAGATTGAAAAACATTGGATTTGGTTTTTATTTCAAAAAATTCAAATTACAAGTTTCAGTGGCTAAGTACCTCTCCAAATACGCTTCTAAGCCACCAAAATCCCTAGCTTTTGATAGCTTAAACCCAAAATTCGGGGCTATTTTAGCCACCAAAATCACAAAATCTTGGAAATGGTCAATAAGTCTCATCACGTGACCGAATCGACAGAATTAAGGTGATATGATTGCAATTAGCCGTCGAAAATATAGAAGGAAGGACGATTGAAGACTTGGATCTCATCTCTATGTGGTATATCAAATATTTTTTAAACTTCTGTTTCATAAAATCACGGGGATGTGTACTTCCTATCATTCGATTTTACCAATCATGATTATTTCAAATATTAAATTGCCCTCTCACCTCCCTCGTAATCAGAGCCTTCCTTAATGCATATCCCATATTTCCCGTCTCTGTCACAGCTAAACCAAACCTCCCTAATTATGCATTGTGTGGTCTCCCTCCAAGCCTGAATTTCCAATTGTAGGTACAGGAGAATTCCAACAAATGAAGAGAGGAGGACCAACTTTGAGGAAGGAGTTTGATGATATTGGTTACCTAGAATCACACCCAAAGGTGTGTCATCTCTTCAATGACACAGGTTGTTACAAATTTTGTAAAAAAGTGTAGAGCTCTCATCAGCAGGTGGCATAAGATTTTTCTCTGACTTTTGATGGAAGAAAAGCAGTCATTGGCCAATATGAATTCCAAGTGGATGAAGCCCTCATAGCTGAAGTGAAAGAGCTTCCAAGGACTGGAGAAAACTGGTTCAAAACCACTGTTACAAAGAATGTTGAATTTAGGTCCTACTTGAAACCAGAGCACAAGTGTTTGATATGGAAGAAAGAAATTCCTATGTTCTTTATTGAAGAGAAATGGAAACACTTATTAAAGGCCATCCTTGTTTATATAAATTATGAAGGTAGATACAATAAGGTGATGATCTATCACTTTAAACTCATGAACAATTTCACTGGTAGGAGCCCACTCAATCTGCCTTATTATGTTCATAGGAGCTTGACTAAGATGGCTTATAAAGTTAAAGACAAACCCAACAAGGTGGAAGGGAGATTTTCTCATCATGGGTTGATCAAGCTATTGATTTGTGAGCTGCTACAGAGAAGGAACAAGGATTGGGGCCACTTCTTATTTTGGAATGAGTTTCAGACAGATCTACAACTAGAGGATAAAAAGAGATATTCTTCAAAGAAGTCCTCTACTCCTAGGAGTGGGAAAAGGAAGAGGAGAGTTATCACTCCAGTGACATATAAGTAAGATACTTCATCTTCCAAGACTAAGAAAGCAAAGAAGAAGCGAGATTTTAATGAAGACACAGATCATGCTACACCAAAGAAGACAAACTTTCTAAATTTTCCATATTCAAATTCAGATGAAGAACCAGAAAAAGAAGAAATCCCTGTTGATGAAAATATAGAATTCTCCATGGAGAAAGCACTAGAAATTGAGATGTTCACAAGTCTTGAAAAAGGTGAAACATCTAGCTGCAAAAAGAAGCAGAACAAATCAAAGAAGATTAAGAAACTCAAAGAGAAAATAGCACAACAAGAAGTGTTAGAGAGGGTGATAAAGGCCAGATACGATACTCTATCAAAGAATTTCACAGAAGCCAGTGCAACCTTGGAAAGATAGGCACTTGAAAATGTAAAGGAAAAGAAGAAGAAGAGGAGGATCATAAAGGACAATCATAAGCTGTGGAGATTAGCTAAGAATTTGAATAAAAAGGTTAGGTTATTGAGGTTGCAAGCCATTCCTTCAAGACCTCAGCCTCAAGCACCTATTGATATTGAAACCCTAGCAAGTGCATCCATCCATTTGAATGATCCAGAGGCAGCCAACAATCCTACAACCATTTCAGAACCTGGTCAAGAAGCAGAGGCTTCAGAAGATCAGCCCTGAAGTGTTTTAAAACTAAGACAAAGGAATTTTTCAATTTTGTTAATTTTCACTAAAACAAGGCTTTCGGTGGCTTAGGCGAACATTTTAATTGTTCATTAACCACTGAAAGTAGAGCTTTCGGTGGCTAACATGCTCATATTTTCCTCTATTAGCCACCGAAAGAACATACAGGGCAAGGAGACATTGTTTTCGCACAGATCCAAGTGTGTCTTATCCAAATGCCTCAAGGAGAGTTCTAAATGATAGATAATAATTAAATTCATCATTATCAAGGTTCTTTTTTTATTTTGGAGGTGCCTAGCAAGGTGGAAAGGTTAAATTGGTTACCTATTTTCTGGGCAAAACAATGTCTTTGTGCCAAAAGTAAAATTTAAAATTATCCCACATCTTATGAAGATCCATTAGCCTTCAAAGGCTTACTATACCTGTCAAATAATTTGAAGGACATGCAGACCACTTGAGATAAGGAGTTGACCTATTTTATAGGAGACTTTCCTATTCTCTTGTATCAGTTTTGACTTTCTATTTCAAGTAAATTTGATCCAATATTCTAGGATCTGCATATCTGGTGTAAAGGCTATAAAGCCATAAAATTTTGATAAGTCAGTGGACTTGGGATTACCAAAATGTAAAAATTCTCACAGGTTTTGATTGACTATAATAAATGAATACAAAGACTTTATTTTCCAGATTCTTGTGTCATTTTCTGTGGTGAATTTTTCTTTGATGTAAACTGTTATTCCTTTGTTTTTCATATTTCTTTTCTATCCTCGTTGTTTATAAGAAGAGTATGCTCAGTATTTGTCATGAACACCCTGATCTAGCTTAAAGACAATGTTTATGTTTTCTTCTGAATATTGAATACAGAATTTAGATAAACTCTGCTCTGCATTTGAAATGATCCCTGATCTTTTCCTCTCTCCATATCACACAATTATAAGAATCCACTGATATGAATGTCTTGCCTGGTTAGATATGTCTTTGTTATTTATTCATTCATTCGTCTTTAATATTCGACTCCATTTTTCCCAATGGTCCTTTTTATGTCTCAATCAAACCAATTCAAAATTCATAAACAAACCCATGTTCTGCATAGATAGCCTAAGATCCACACATAAAAAAATTATATCAGACAAAGAGATCCCTCTCTGAGTCTTGGAGGGATAGATCCTAGAATCAAAGTGGTTTTGATGTTACCTCTTTGACTTCCTTCACAACCTTGGGAAAATTATAGAGTGTTAACAAGGTGGAACAACAGTAAGTTGGATTTCAAAACGACAAAAGATTGTTTCACTTTTAACAACAAAAGCAAAACATGTTGTTATTACAGGGGCTAGTAAAGAAATGTTTTGGTTACAAAGGTTTATGGAGGAATTAGGAAAGAAGTAGGAGATTAGGAGGTTGTATTGTGATAGTGAGAGTGCCATTCATATTGCAAAGAACTCAACCTTCCATTCAAATACTAAGAATATACAACTCAGGTACCATTTCATACGATCCATCTTGGAAGATGAAAATTTGAAGTTGGAAAAGATACATACTAGTCATAATACTGCAGACATGTTAACAAAGGGATTAAGCAGGGAGAAACTGAGTTCGTTCTTAGTTTCAGTTGGCCTTCAAGCATGAAGGTGAAGATGAGAAATTTTCTAGGTCCAAGGTGGAGTATAGTCCAACATGTACATAAACAATGGATTCGTTGTGATCAGTCTCCAAGTGGGATATTGCTGGTTGTGGAGCTTGATTATCTTCATGATTCAAAGGTTTGTTTCAGCCGTGCTTGGACCCCATTCCCTAACGGGGGGTGTGGGGGGGATTTCCCCCCCACATCTGTTGCCAGGGGGGCTGGCAACAATTTTTTTAGCCCCCCCTTGGCAGGGGATTCGAGTGATGTGACCCCGAAGTGAAATTTTGGGAAACAATTGCCTTGTAAAATATTGTAATTTTGTAGTCAATCTGGACCATTCGTTATAAGGTCGTAGATATGACAGTACAAGTTATTTTAGGGTTTTTTTCCCTAGAAGTCAACCCTCTCTTATGAGGGAATTGTATTGTGGTTGTGTATTATCATGAATGTTGTATTCTAATAGAGGAGATTGTGAGAGAAAGAAGAGGAAGTTACATCGGTTGAGTTGTAGGTTGTATCCCTTCATTTTGCTGGATAATAAAAAGGAAGGACCTAGAAATTTCTCTAGTGGACGTATCCCACACTGGGTGAACCACATATATCTGTGTCTCTATTGTATTATGTATTTTCTATGTTTTATTTCCACATTTGTTTTATTTTATTGCTCTACGATCCTGTTTTTCTAACATATTTTCGGTTTTCCCTCGAAAGGGTTTCCACATAAATCTTGTGTTCCATATGTGATTCATCTCTTATGGTTGATGAATGTTTGAATAGGAAAAAAATGTCACATACTGATTCACCCCCACTCTTAGTATAAGTATATGTTCAACAATTGGTATCAAGGCAGGTTCCTTCAGAAACAGTCTAACCACTGGAAGGTAGATCTCAGGAGCACACATGGCTAGTAAAGAAGGTTTCTTCACAAATAGAGCTACATTATTTGATGGAACAAACTATGCATTTTGGATCATAAGGATGGGAACTTATTTAATGGCTCTTGGTTTCGATATTTGGCAATCTATTGTGTCTGGTTATAAAGCTCCAATATCTCCACCAACATATCAAGCTGGAAAAAAGGATAGTGAAAATAATGAAAAATCCATGAATGTCATCTTGTGTGGTCTATCAGAATATGAGTTTATTAAAGTGATGCATTGTATATTGGCAAAAGAAAATTGGGACAAGCTTCAAAATATCTATGAAGGAAATTCCAAGGTTAAGAAGTAAAAGCTCCAAACTCATAGAAAGAAGTTCGAGAGTTTGAAAATGAAAGTCGAAGAAAATGTTGCATCCTATCTCCTTTGTGTGGACGAAAGTGTCAACGCCATTAAAGGACTTGGTGAAAAGGTTTAAGAACTGATGATTATAAAAAAGGTGTTAAGGTCACTCCCCTTAATATTTGACACTAAATTTCCCCCCATTGAAGAAATTAAGGATCTTGATTCATTAACAGTGGATGAATCACATTGGATCGTCACAGTGTATGAAATGAGGATAGAGAAAGAAAATACACAAAAAAATAAGTATCCTTCAAAGACTCAAAGAAGACGAGGAAAAAAGAGCATGAATCAAGTGATAGCTTTGACAATGAATAAAATGCAAAGGAAGAGCATTTTGTTAGAAAGTTCAAAAAGAGATCTGGAAAATACAAGGGTAAGTTTCCCTTTAAATACTTTAATTGTGGAAAAGTAGGACATTTTTCTAGGACTCCATGAGAGGGAAAGGTGAGGGAGCTAGGAGGTCTTAAAAAGGGGCCAATACCAAATATAATATAATATTCCAAGCCAAAGTCATATGAGTATATTACCCTAAGTTGTAAGTTCGGGGAAAGTTTCTCAAGTGGGTTTCTCTGAGTACCACATGGAAAGTTAAAGCCATGCATACTTCAGCCTTATTTTCAATGGAAAATGTACCAATTATTTTCCATTGTTACAAGCATCTATGGAGTTCATGATAGGGGAGGGTCTGAGCCAATGAGAATCATTGTAACTTTGTTATCTTGAAACCTTGTGATTCCTATGTTAAGAACCAAATATCAATATAGCATAGAAAAACCTCAGAATAAGTACTCAACACCTTGAAAAAGAGAGAATTTTAGGTAACAATCCTCTTTGAGGGGGAAACCTCCTTATACCCCACATAAATGTCCAAATACAAGATGATTCCAAATGAAAATGTATCCTTGGTATATATAGGAGACTAGGAGGTACAATTACAACTAATGGACTCAAGCCGACTTAAATAAAATAACATTACTAATGTAATATTCCCCAATTAAGGGGTAATGAGCCACTATTTAGGGATTAGCATGCCCCTCCCCTTGAGACAAGTGTTGTCCGCAATGCTTGAGTAACCCTGGATGCTTCTGTATAAAATACTCATCTTCCCAAGTGGAATCTTTAGCCGATAGTTTCCTCCATTTAGTGAGATACTCTGAAATGGATCTATTATTTAATTGGTGAATTTTGTGTTAGTGATGGATTTAGGCTCCAATATGAGTTTTCCTTCCTTGTCAAGTTCTGGAAAAATAGTTTGAACTAGGATCTTGTCACCTATAACCTTCTTTAAGCATGAAACCTGGAAAACTGGGTGTACTCGTGAAGATGTAGGCAACTCCAATTTGTATGCCATAGTACCAATCTTTTGCA
>WSFP011499702.1:0-13978 GCA_009831015.1 Picea engelmannii | reverse complement strand
GCCTAATGCGACCTCGTGATTGACTCTTTTGTTAGAAGGGATTTCCAGGAAAAAATGTAGAAAGTGGATTTAACTCTCCCTATCAAAAGATACTATTGTTTGTTTTGATGCTTTGGAGAGTATTCCTCACAAACTATTCCAAAGATCTATCCCTATCTAATGTTGGTGTACAAGAGATCTAGAAAATAAAAGTTACTAGATAGATTTTAAAATTACACTGAATTTGAATGGTTGTTGCTTAACTCAAAAGGGAGGCCCAGATGAAACTGATGAAGTGATGGAACTTGACTCAACAATCTGCAAAGAGAGATGAGATGCAATATTTTTTTTCGATGAACTCTAATTACATAAGGGAGAAGGTTTTATTTTTCCAGAATACAACAAGTTGCAAAACACAATTTCTTCAATATTTGAACGATCTTAATGCCAAACAACCAAATATATCAAATTTTCCAATTCTCTCTTTTTAAACAAACAATTGAATGCAAAAAATTATTGTAAACACTACAAATAGAAAAACCAAATTCGATTTTTTTTGTATTCAAATAAAAACAAAGATCTGAATTAAAAAATAAAAAGTTGTCCAAGAAGATGAATGCACTCACAACACAATTTCCCAAACAGAACTCATAATGCAACCAAAAATGTAAAAGTAAGAAAACTTATTTGTCTAATGCAATAAAAAATCGTTTTTGAATCAACAACAATCCAAAACTCAAAAAAGATCAATAACAACTTATTTGAAAAGCACTCAAGGATGTAGCCAAGAGATTATACCCTTGCAGCAAGAAGGAAAATACAAAAACTATGAAGCTTATGAAAAATAATCTCAACACTTGAGAAACGATCAAATTCAACTAAAAAATGCAAGCCAAGTTGTGAATAATCATTCAACAAGACCAAAAATTCATCCCAACAATTGATAAAAAAATTGGGCGAAAAGGAAAAATTGACTGTCACCGTTGGCCCTTGGTTATGAAAGGAAGCTAAGATTAAGGAACAAAGGAGAATTATGAACTGCGCATAAGGAACATAAATCAAGGAGAGTTTGAAGTGGTTAAAGAAACAAAAAAAAAGGAGTGAAGTAAAGGAAAATCTATCTATTGGAAGAGAATATCGAGGAAGACAAAGAAACAAAGAAGATGGGTCGTGGACAACTCAGAAAGTGGAAGAAAACATCAACAAGTGCTTTGGAGAACCACATGGAAAAGGAGGAAGGACAGGTTGGCGAAGCCCTGAAAGCACGGGTCAAGTTGACCTAGGGTTTAATAACCTAGGGTTTTGGATCTAGGGTTTTGAGATGTAGACTTTTGTCATGTAATGTATTAATAAAGGTCTAGAAGACCTGGGAGGGGTCGTTCGTTCATTCAGTTTTTCTAAGTTGGTTCGTTGATACTATGGCTGTTGTTGTTCATTGTTGTTGAGAGCAGTATCGAGACTATGCTGTAATATCTTCAGCTAGGTGCAAAGATCAACCCTGCAACTAGGTGCACAGGGAGGGGAGAGAATAAGAGAGAAAGAGAGATAAATTTGTAAGCTAAGTGCGCAGATAGAACAATATGTTTGCATTTATTATATCAAGAAACACAGTTTTGTGGATGTAGCCCTAGGGAGAGGGTGAACCACGTATATCTTGTTGTTCTTTGTGATTGATGCTGTGTTATTTTCCATCTGATATGTTGATATTGCAATATTGTTTTAGATCAGAGATATAACTTGCGAAGTAGGCTTAAAAGAGATAAATAACAACTAGATTTGTGTCTGTTGTTTTCCTAGATCCACTTTGCATTTCCTCTAGTTGTAGACACATGTTTCCTACAACCCCCTATTGCTACTTAGGGTGAGACTGCATCTGCTTTGCAGGTGTTACCAAAAGGGTCGGTAGTTAAGGCTTGTTGGTGTGATGTACAAGTTGAACCATGGGTCTTCCCCTGTGCCAAAAAATGGTTCCGTTGCTGGGACCAGGATCTTTTTAGGGAATGTCAAGGTGGCTCCCATCGAAGACAGAAATTTGAAAGTGGATAGAGGAACAAGAGAAGGACTTCGCTAAATCCCAGAACAATAACCCTAGCCTTAGTACAAAAGACTGGTTGAGAAGGTGCATCTTCACCGACGTACATGAGATTTTATTTGGAGGATTTCATAAGGAGTTATACGAGAGGTTAGCCAGCCTATCAGATACCTAGTTTGAGATAAGATCTAGACCACCTGTGTTTTAGACAATGGCGCTGATGAAGAAGGTCGAGAAATTTGATAATGCTGTGTCAAGAGAAGTAGATAACTTTCTTGATAGAACTATTGGAGGGTACATTAATGAGTTTTTTATTGATAGAGTCGAATTGTATAGTCAATCAGAGAGGTATTTCTTTAAGGGACCTAGAGGGAAGTTCCTACATTTTTTGAAGTTGAGGATTAAGATGCAATTGCATGAGAATAATTTCCTAAGGATATAGTAAGGATAATGTTCAAGAATTCAGACAACGATAGCGACACAGAGGCTGGGCACACACACAGTGGGAGACCATTCAAAGAGGTTACTCTTGCAAACCTATTTAAGAAAAACTATGGAAACAAAGGATTCTATAGTGGATAAGAATCAGATCTAACAGATGAAGAGCATTCAAAATCCGCAAGAACAGAGGAAGTACAGACCGAAGAACTTCATCAAGGATAACTAGAAAGTTCAGGTACTGCGCCTACTGTCGAAGTAAGCAATATCACTCCTCCTTTTGTTTTAGAATCATTAAGTAAATAGAGTAACTAGAGTAATAAGAGTATTTAGAGAATTTTGAGTATTTTTACAAGAATTTTATTACATACTCAGTCAAGAAACCAAGGAATATCTATGGCAGAGGAGATGAGGTTACCCATCTTCATAGGAGACGAATCTAAAGACCCTAACAAACACTGGTTCCTATGCGAAGCTGTTTGGAGTATAAAGCAAGTCACTGACGAAACTGGTAAGAGGGCCCAGTTTAGTACTACCTTGAGGGATCACACATTGAGCTAGTACATGAAGTTTTCTACAGCGACTACAAAACCTAAACTGTTGAATGACATTAAGACTGCATTGAGTGCAGAATTCAAGACACCTAAGTCAGAGTCACAATGTATTATAGAGCTGAAAGAAATCAAGAAGAATGTCACTGAACCTATTTGGGAGTTCAATGAGAGGTTTAAGACCTCGACAGTCCACTTGAATTTTCAGATTCCATATGAACAGAATAAAAAATGGTTCATTGTTGCCCTCCTACCACATATCATACTTCCTCTGATGCAACAAAAAATCACTTCGCAGGCTGAAGCTCTAAAGATTTTCATGAAATTAGAAGCAGCCCCTATAGGAGAATCCAGTCCAGGTATGAGTCATATCTTTAATAAGTTAACCAATATATCTTTACAGATTGAAGATATGAATAAAGATAAAGCAAAGTAGAAAAGAGAAGATATCTGGTGTATCATATGTAAATCAGAGGGCCATGAAAAGGAGCATTGTCCCCTATTTCATGAATACTTGGCCTCTGGAGCACCTAGTCCTTTGAATCAGGCTACTGTACCCTGGTGCGAGGTATGTAGAACTAGACATCGCCCTGGTGAATGTTATTATATGCAAAAATATGTCCAGACACCTACCAATATTTACTGCACATTTTATAAGTATGTGGGACATGATGAGAAGGATTGTAGGGCTTATGATATCATGCATGAAAGATCAAGGGATACATATAGAATTCAAGGAGATAATGCGTAGTTCAATTCCCCATAACTGCACACAACCAGGACATTTGGCAAGGGATTTTCAGAACCCTTGTACCACTTGCAACTATTGTAACTCTTTTGATCATGTCATTGAGTATTTTCTAGTATTGTTGGCCAAACTCCAGGAGAGACGAGGAGGAAACCAGCAAGTCCAATTGATATTGATAGAACCTTGCGGTGAATACCCCATAGTTGTTTTGATTACTAGAGGAGGTGTTGTTATAGGAAAAGATAGAGTGACTCCAGGAAATACTGTAGATTGATCAAGGATCAAAAGAGCTGTAGATAAGGCATAGTTGTTTGATCCTAGGCGAGAGAGGCATAATTTTGAAGAGGCAAGGAAAGAATTTGTAGAAGGACAAGCTTCTTAATCTAAGGCACAACCAGGAGTAAGGTAATGTGGAATTCCACTAGCATTTGATCAGTCTGCTAGAAAAGGAAAAGAGGTAAGCAAGCTCATGGATTTCTTATATACCTGTATCAATTTCATTAAATATGAAAACATTGTACAAGAATTACAACACCTAGTAAGACAATATGAAATTGGGAGAATATATCCTATGTTGAGTAGAGTTGTGAAACAGGTATCAAGGAAAAGAAGAAAAAACAAGGAATGACACCTTAGTGCTCAGATTAGAGACTATGATGTGAACTATGTGGTCCTCGACTTAGGATCATAAGTCAATGTTATGATGAGGCAGACTTGGCCACTAATGGGAAAACCTAGACTGATTTATTCTCTTATAAGGCTCAAGATGGCTAATCAACAGGTGGTGAGCCCTTTTGGAAGACTAAAGCATGTTCTTGTAGACATTGATGGGATAAGGAAATTTGTAGATTTCGAGGTGATTGAAATTGTTGATGATAGTCGTCCCTATCCTGTGTTGTTAGAAATTGATTGGGCTTTCAACAATTTGACTGTTGTTGACCTAAAGAAGAGAAGAATGACCTTTGAGGGTAATGGCCTTAAATTCATCGCACCTCTGGACCTGGATGAAGGTCGCAGATACATAGAACATTTTAGAGAAGAATACTGCATGTATGAGTTAGAGAACATCTACAAGCTCACAACAAGACAACACGATTACATTAATCCTACAACAGATAGAAATCTTAGCTGGCGAAGTGAAAGTGCATGTTCATAACATTTAGAAGAAGCATTAGAAAATTGGCAGAACAGGATGTATGAAGTCTCTACACGACGATGTGCCAGATTGACCATAGAAGTTTGTTCGATTGGCACAGAAGTAAGTAATCTTCCAACATTTGATTTTTTGAATCACTTAGAGACATTTCTAGCTGAATTTGAGAAAAATGTACAAGTACAACAAAGGATGTTGGCACTGGATGAGGCACTGAAAGCCACACCAACTAGATGGTGGGGAGAACATAAGAGGAACATAACAGAGTGGATACAATGTCGCACCTTATTGACAGTGTGTTTTTCAGACCAAGAAGAAGGATGCAAAGTTCGTTACACAGGCCATAGTTGTCCTAAGGACCACATGTGAAGTTGTGAGGAAGCCTGGAGAAACATCCCTAAAGAACATTGGGTGCATAAGTTCATTAACACGTTGGATACTATGCCTATCAATTGGTATCTTCAAGCAGAACTACGCCTCATCACTATAGAGTGGTATGGAATGACTCAAAACTTTATAACTATGTTTTTATTTGAAAGTCAGTACCCTACAGTAGATCAAGATTTACAAGTTGTAAGACAAAAGGTCTTTGAGGAGGCACCTAACCTCCCTTTTACCCAAGAAGGATATGAATGGATTGTGCCTCTTCAATATTTATAGGATTGCTACAATATTAATGTTGATGAAGATGATGACCCTAGAGATTTAAACATTGCAGAAACTGAAGTTCATGGAAACATAGAAGAACTAGGGATTGAAATACCTTTTATTGGAAAACCCATTAAAATTAAGAAAGTTAATATTGGAACAGAGAAAACACCTAAATTAGAAAATGTGGGATACTATTGGGATGATGCTACTATCAGCAAGATCACAATGCTATTGCATGAATTACAGGATTTGTTTCCAACCAAGTTCACAGACATGAAGGGAATTAAAGGGCCCATGGGAGAAATGAAGATCCCCTTGGGACTAGATGAAATCTTGAGGAGATGTGGTATGCAGGAAGAAAGACCATTGATTCTTACAGAAGTGCATGAAGGCATCCTAGGAGTACATTATGAAGGGAAAGAAACAACGCAAAAGTTTCTCATAGCTAGCCTCTGGTGGCCTACTTTACATAAAGATGCTAAGGAATACTACAGAGCCTGCGATGTATGTCAAATAGTAGGAAATCCTTCTAGAAGGGATGAGATGCCTTTAGCACCACAACTAACATTACAAGTATTTTAAAAGTGCGCCATTGACTTTGTGGGACCTATTAACCCACCTGGAAGGCGCACAGGAGCTCAATACATTATCACTGCGACAAAGTATTTGACTAGATGGGAAAAATCAAGAGCAATTAAGGATTGTAGTGAAACTACAACTATGAAGTTCATTTTGAGGATATCATAACAAGGTTTGGATGCCTGAAGATCCTAATGAGTAATCAAGGAACACACTTCATAAAAAAAACTATTGAAGGCTTGACTCAGGAATTTGAAGTTCGTCATCAGAAGAGCACTACATACCACCCACATGCGAATGGTATAGTCGAAGCTTTCAGTAAGATCTTGGAGATAGAAATGACTAAGATTTGTAGTGTCAACAAAGATGATTGGGATTTAAGAATTCCAAGAGTATTACGGGCTTATATAAATACTTGCAATAAGATGACAACGCAGACCCCATTTATGTTGGTATATGGCTTGGAAGTAGTGGTACCTATGGAATACTAGGTTCCTAGTTTAAGAATTGCAGCATTTAAATGTATGGATGACATAGGAACTGTTCAAGTTGGGTTTTCACAGTTACTGGAACTAGAGGAAAACATGCTCATTGCATGATTTCATCAGCAGGTATGAAAAGAAAGAGAAAAGGCTTACCATGACAGACATATCAGGAGAAAAACATTTAAGCAGGGATATTTGGTATTGTTATATGAAAAAAATTTCATGAGGCATCCAGGGAAGTTCAGGACACATTGGCTAGGGCCATTTGAAGTTTCCTATGTTACAGAAGGAGGAGCTATGTAGTTGAAAACCCTTAATGGAGAATGGAAAGAAGGTTTGGTAAATGGGATCCGGTTGAAATTGTATTATGACAACCCTCTTCCTCGCAGCCCTCAGTAAAAGCAAAGAAAGAAGGGTCTAGGTACCATTTTCATTTGAAATTGGGTACCAGACATAGAAAAGACAATCTGCACAAACATGGTAAGGGATAGAGAAGAAAACACATGCTGCTCTTCCTAGTCTACAGTTGAGGTGATACAGAAGGCTCAATCTTGCAGTGACTTGGGACAAGTCAGATGTGAGTGTTGGGGGCTTGTTGGCCTTTGGTTATGAAAGGAAGCTAGGATTAAGGAAGAAATGATAAGTACGAACTACACGGAAGGAACATAAACCGAGGAGAGGTTGAAGTGGTTAAAGAAACATAAAAGAATGAGCGAATTAAAGGAAAAGTTATCCATTGGAAGAGAAGATTGAGGAAGAAAAAGCAGCAAAGAAGATGGATCGTGGACAACTCAACAAGAGGAAGAAGACATCAATGAGTGATTTGGAGTGTAACATACCCACTATCGAATTTGATAATTTTCTCCTTTTCTCGAGGGACAGAATCCCTGAAATCCTACAGGGCTTAGCACATGCTAGCTCTTCCCTTATCCACACTCATATAATCGGCGGTTATGGCCACAGGCCTTATTGGAGGGTACTCATCAACTTTCGCGATACGGGAGATCAGGATGCAGGTATTCCTTTATTCATTTCGGGGTTTCATCCATCGAAATTTCGCGGCTGGTGAATATGAGGAAAACTGACCTTTGGGAGTCTCGGGCACCGAAAATCCGAAACGCAAAAACCACGTATGCTAACCCATTTCGAGACTTCACCTATCGGGATTTCATGATATGAGAGGACAAGACATTTGCCTCTAGATGTCCCGAGTGCCAAAACACCGAAACATTAATTCTAGTGGCCCTATACTCATTTTCAGAGTTTCATAGTTTGGGGTTTCGCAAGTCGGGAGTTCGAGGGATGCGATGACAGGAGGTCTCACATCGGGATCTTCCGGGAGCCGAACTCCAAAACATTACCTCTAAACATGCTTCGTTATTTTGGGGTTTCCTCTACCGGGATTTCGAGACATGCGACGATAGGAGGTCTCACACCTGGGTTTCCTGGGAGTCGAAACTCCGAAAAATCATAACTTACCCACACGCTAGCATTTCGGAATTTCGCAAGTCGAGATTTCGGGACTTGCGAGTACAAGGGGAATACGCCTTTGGTATTCTAGGTAACGAAATGCCAAAATATCAAGGTTCCTCCGCATGTTATCATTTTGGGTTTTCATATGTCAGGATTTCGGGTCTTGCGTGTACAAGGGAATATATCCTTGAGTATTCCAATTACCGAAATGATGAAATATCGTAACATACACGCGTATTGTCCTTTCGGGATCTCACCCATCGAGATTTCGGGAATCACGAGCACAAGGGAATACACACTTAGGTATTCCGGGCCCCGAAGTGCCGAAATATCCTATCTCATCCAAATCCTAAACTATTTCGGGGTTTCGGTCATCGAGATTTTGTGACTCGCGATGACCAGGGTTCTTGCCCTTTGATTTCCCGGGTACCGAAATGTCGAAACCCTTACTGGCAGCCTTGTATCCTTATAAATGAATGGTCTAGGTACTCCCATGGACCTTTGGATCTATGGTCCCGATTTCTTCGCTACTCACAAGATAAAAGAAAAGGGTTGAGGCATTAACGCCCTCGTTTCTTCCTCCAATCTAATGGTTGCGACTGACCTCAGATCTTTCGACAACATCTCATCCGTTGCTCGATACTTATCCACACGTTGTCATTTCAGGATTTCGCAAGTCAGGGTTTCGGGACTTGCGAGTGCAAGGGGACTCACCCTTGGGTACTCCGGGTATCGAAATGCCAAAATGTTGGGATCTACGAGGACCATTCTCCCTTGTGCCAGAGTTTAAGGCTTAAACTATAACATCCTCCTTTGAATCCTCGGGTAATTTACACCAGGCTTTGAAGAATAGACTGGATGGTATTCTCGAAGGTAAGGAAGTGGTCTCGAAAGGGTGCCGTCATGAGGAAATCTATCCAAGGCATCAGGTAGGACAAACACAGGAACAAATCTCCTAAGAGCAGACTTCAAAATATGTATTAGTTCATCATATATATATAAACATAAGCCATACGTGGTCTTTCCAGTAAAAACATGAAGCCATCATTTCTGATCAAAAGACCATGCAAATAGTCTTACACTGAAACCATTCATAATTGCACAGACTATGAACATACATGTTAGCATATAAATTTCAAGATACAAGATATAACACTTATCAGAAAAACATCAGGTGATGCAACTGCTGAGAGGGGTGCTTGTTTCCACCCAACCGTAGGCTCAGCGACTCCCAATGGATTTATAGCTAGCCACCCCCGAGATGAGACCAAGATGCTGCGAGACTGCGTATCTATTTGCCAATGACCAAGAATGAAGGTTACTCTCCTTCTTCTCTGCTATCACTCACTCTGTATTTTTCCATAGTTCTCCTCTTCCTCTTTCCCTCACGTCTGCCCTTGATCCCACACTCTTCCTGCCTTTTCTCCTTTTGGTGAGGTTGCGTGTGGCACGATCTTCCTTGCGGTGGTCAAGTCTTAGGAATCTACGAATGGGAGGTTCACCCCCATCCCTCATTACTCATGAGGACCACTTCACCTACCAACCTGTCGAGTCATTTAATTCGGGGCCAGCGAGCCGCTCTTGGTTCTCCAAGCCAATGAAGTCCAAATATGGTATTGGTTTCAGTGGAATTTAACACCACCATTCCAGGTGCCTTCCACCACCTTTCTCTAGCCATCGTGGTCTCTTTTTCAGCACATCCCCTCTCAGCAATCCTGCAATATATATATTCATAATATTATTCACATTCATCGACCTTTTTCACAAGGTCCATTCACATCACACATTCACATTACTGAGTTTGCCACAATACTTGGCCAGTATAGATATTTTTACAGACTGGGGGAAACATGGTGTTACAATTCCCTCCCCCTTAGAGGAACATTGTCCTCGATGTTCTATCTATCAACTTGACATGCATGTACAGATGTAAACAAAATCAGATATGCCCATTTCATGGCATCCTCCATTTCCCATGTAGCCTCATCTAGGACAAAATGTTTCCACTGCACCTTGACCTGTGCAAAGGTTTGGTTCTGGAGAGGGGTTTCCTTTCTGTCCAGTATGCATTGAGGTTCTGGTAGAAATTCTCCCTCCGGTTCCACCTGAATCACAGACCAATCAATTATGTGATTAGCATAATGTACATATTTCTTTAATAATGAAACATGGAAAACATTATGTGCTTTTACTGTGGGAGGAACTGCTAGCCTATAGGCTATAGGTCCCACTCTATCTAGAACCTCAAAGGGTCCACAATACCGAGGTGCCAACTTGGCACAAGTTCCCATTTTTAGAGAACTCTTCCTGGGCCTAACTCTGAGATATACATGGTTTCCCATCTTGAACTTTCTTGGAGTTCTCTTTTGGTCGGCATAACTTTTCTGTCGGTTCTGAGTGACCTTCAGGTTTTGTTTTATCTGAGTCACTTGTTGTTCCATTTCTTTCAACATGCCGGGTCCAAAAGAAATCTTGTTTATGGGATTACTCCAGTTGATTGGAGTGTTACATGGTCTACCATAGAGGACTTCAAAGGGACTCATCTTTAAGGATGCTTGGTAGTTGTTGTTGTAGGCGAATTCTACCAGTGGCAAGTAGTCTGCCCACTTCTTGGGTTGATGCATTACATGCATTCTTAGCATGTCTTCAAGTATTTGGTTCACTCTTTCTGTCTGTCTGTCAGTTTGAGGGTGATAGGTGATGCTAAACAACAACTTGGTCTCTAAACCCGCCATCAGTGACTTCCAAAAGTTGGAAGTGAACTTCGTGTCTCTGTCAGACACGATCTCCTTTGGCATGCCATGCAGTCTGAATATCTCCTTCATGAATACCTGGGCGATATCTAATGCCTTGTAAGTTGATTTGAAAGGGATGAAATGAGAAGACTTGCTCAATTTATCCACCACTACCATGATGGCGTCATTATGTTTTGTCGAGGTCAATAATCCGGTGATGAAATCCATGGAGATGATTTCCCATTTACATTTTGGGATTGGTAAAGGTTGCAATAACCCTGCTGGGTGTCGGTGTTCTACTTTAACCTATTGGCACTCTATGCATTTGGCCAAGTACTTGTCTATGTCTTTCTTCATTCCAGGCCAATAGAATTGTTTCCTGGTGGTCGTGATCATATTTTGGTATCCTGGATGACCAGAATAGGGTCTTTTATGTAGTTCATCTAGTATGAACCTCTTCAAATCGTCACAATCTGGAATATAAAATCTACTTCTGTAAGTGAGTAGACCTCCTTCGGTCATCTGGTGGCCTTCATATTTTACTCTGGTGGGTTCTTGTTGTAGGTACATGGTCACGATCTAGACGAAGGGATCTATTTCTTGTGCATTTCTGATTCCTTCCTTCACATATGTCTCACAGGTGCTCACTACTGCCAGGTGAATTGTTTTCATACTTCTGCTAAGGGCATCGGCCACCCTATTTTCCTTTCCTTTAATGTGTTTGATTTCGAAATCAAACTCGCTAAGGAGGGCCATCCACCTAGCTTGTATCGCATTGAGATTCGGTTGATCAAACAGATATCACAATCCACAGTGATCTGTCATAAGTACAAATTTTCTTCCTAGGAGGTAATGCCTCCACATTTTCAAGGCATGCACTATGGCAGCCAGCTCTAGATCATGGGTCACATAGTTAACTTCATGCTCGTTCAATTTTTGGGATTCATAGAAGATCACACTTCCTTCCTACATAAGGACTCCTCCAAGCCCTTCCTTACAGGCATCTATGCACATGAGGAAGTCATCTTCGGGATCGACGATCTTCAACATGGGTGCATGGGTCAGTAGATGTTTTCAGGGTTTGAAATCTTTCTTCACATTTCTGTGTCCACATGAATTTTGTCCCCTTCTTCTGGAGGGCAGTGATCGGACAACCAATCTTGGAGAATCCTTTTATAAATCTCCTATAGTATCCTGCTAATCCCATAAAGGATATGATGTCCGAAACATACTTTGGGGTAGGCCATTCCATGACAGACCTGATTTTGTCAGGGTCTACTGCTACTGCTTCTTCAGAGAGAACATGGCCTAAGTAATGTATTTGCTTCTGGAAGAATTCACATTTGTTGAATTTGGCATAGAGTTGATGTTCTCTTAGCACTTGGAGCACAAGTCTAAGATGCTCTTCATGCTCTTTTCAGTTCTTGGAGTAAATTAATATATCGTTAATAAAAACAAGCACAAATTTGTCTAGGAATTTCCTGAGTACATTGTTCATCAAGCATATAAAAGTGGCAGGGGCATTGGTCAACCCAAATGGAACCACCACAAACTCATAGTGACCATACCTCATTTGGAAGGCAATTTTATGGATGTCTTCGCCCTTGATTCGGACTTGATGGTATCCTGACCTCGAATCAATCTTTGAGAAAATAGATGCACCCCCCAATTGATCGAACATGTCATTGATCCTGGGCAAGGGGTACTTGTTCTTTATGGTTACCTTATTGAGTTGCCTATAATCTATACACAATCTAAGGGTACCATCCTTCTTTTTCACGAACAGGACTGGTGCTCCCCATGGAGACACGTTGGGTTGAATATAGCCTTTATCCATCATTTCTTTTAATGGCAACTTGAGTTCAACTAACTCGGGTGTGCTCATCCGGTAGGGTGTCCTAGACACCGGCACCACTCCTGGTACAAGGTCCATCGAGAAGTCTATGTCCCTTCTCGGAGGTAGACCCGGTACCTCTTCCGAAAATGCATCTCTGTATTCTCTCAGGATAGGGTGATCATCAGGGCTTGGTTTGTCACCTTCGATTGCTTTCAACACCTGTATTGCATATAGGGAACATTCCTTTCGACAATACTTTCTCATTTGCAGAGCCGATATTTGTCTTACTGAGACAGGTTTTCAGATCCCTTGAAGGGTTATATTTTTCCCTTCTTTACTTACACATTCTAAGGTTTTATGGTAACAGTCCAATCTGGCTTTATGGGCAGCTAGCCAATCCATACCAATCAACAGATCATACGATCCCAGGGGTAATAAGTTAAGGTTTTTTTGGGTGGGGAATTTCTCCAACATCAACTGGCAGGCTAGTATAACCTCTGCTACCCTTCTTTTGGTGCCAATGGCTAAATGTACCGACCATGGCTTGGTATGTTTTTGTGACTGTATTTTACACTTATCAACAACTTTAGGGGCTATATAACTCAAATTTGAACCAGGGTCAATCAAAAACAGACACTAGATGGTTGGAAATCATACCTTCTATTTCCACCACTAAAGCTTGGTGGTCATCTTGGTTATTATCCAAGGCTGCATAAATTTGCGGCACACTCCTGGCCACATCATTGATGGTAGTAGATTCTTGGATGTTATAAATCCTTTGACTATTCTGTTGTCGGTGTGGACAGTCTCTCAATAGATGTTCTTCCCCGCAACCCCAACATTTCAAAGGTTCTCTCTTTGGGTTATCAGTCTTCACTGATATGGGTCCAGAAGTTTTATTTCCACTCAAGGAGGGAAAATTCTGTTGGTGCATACTCTGGGTTGGGAAGCTCATTCTTGGGTTCTTATTATAGTTCTTAAATCCTGGGGATTTAATCCCATTTTTCTGAAATCTTGAACTATTCTTCTATTTCCATCCTTCGCAGGGTTCTGCTCAATGCCCAAACTGTTCATGACAATAGGTTGCCTTTCGAATAGTGCCTTCTAGAGTCTTTGGATCATCAAATTCAATTATGTTCCGACAGTCCTTAGGTAGTCCACTGATGAAGCGTTTCACCTTTGCCTTTTCCTCTTTTATATAAGGTGCATACCTCAACAAATCGAGGAATTTTTTAACATATTCTTCTATAGTGAGTTGTCCCAATTTGAGTTCATAAAACTCTTTAGTCTTTTCGTCGAAATATTTTTCCAACAGAT
>WSFP011499701.1:0-13978 GCA_009831015.1 Picea engelmannii | reverse complement strand
GATTGTTTGACCTTTCCAAAATGCCCAAGAGAATGAAATAAAAATCCTTATATAGGTCAACACCTAGAGGTAAATAATCTCGACCCCTAGGTGAACTAGTCGTCAAGCCCCTCTTTGAAGAAAGACCAAGGTCTAACCCTCCCCCCTGGATAGGCTCACCAATAACATAATGCTCAGATAAATATTCTTGATTGAAAACTTGAAAGGAAGGAAGCTTACTAGGTGTCTTTTTCAAAAGTGCACTCTCGGACCAAAGGGCTTCGAGCTTGCTTCATTGGGAGGGTGAGAAATCCAAATTGTCACCAAACAAATCCATGGAAGAACTATTTGCTAATTTGCGTGAATATTTAGTTTTGAGCTAGACTGCCATGTCCCCCACCAAAATATTCTTTTGAAGACCCACAATATCAGTCGTAGAGACCTGTCATATATGGCCATTTTTTCCAGCCTTCGAGGGGTCTGGAGATGCCAAAAGGCCCTTTGCTTTTTGAGTAAGATGAGGGTTTGGATCTAACACGTCATTCTTCGACAGACCGTCCCTGAGAGGTTTGGAATGAAAACTCAACTTGCAATCCTTCACAACATAACCAACCTTGTGACAACGAGAGCATCGAAAGGGGATATTAATCTAATCTAGTGGCAGAGTATAAGAGTGATCCTTGGCAACTAGATCGATTGATTCAAATAATCCTTTCCTTGGATCCAAAGTCACCAGAATTTGTGCTACGGAGAGTACACCACTGGTTTTACAATGGTCATAAGATGAGATGAAGGTACCTAAAACCTCTCCATTATCCCTTAGACCTTCGTTTGTCTAGAGCTCAAAGGGTAAATTTGAAAGTTTAATCTAGGTAGGAGAACTAGACATAACTTTATCTTTAGCATCGGAAAGAGGTTGCCATGGCTTGGCACATAAGAGGTGTCTATCTAGATACTAGCGCCCCGAGATCATTTTTGTTGCATCCTCCTTAGCATGGAAAATAAACCCAATCCAACTATGAGACAATAAGTGAAAAATCGTGGGATAACCTAGGACATGAACCCATGTTCCCTCTGACCATGAATTCAAAGAAGCAACCACCATCCTGTGTTCACAAAATTTCCCCACAATTGCAAAGTTCTCCAACTCTGCTATTTGAGTCACCCGTAAATCTTCACCAACAACCAGCGACACCCCACCACCACAAGACTTGACCACTTTCGTCGTTTTCGCCCCGATTTTCCTCACATCAAGCTTTAATGACCTTCCTAAAGTTTTGCCTCCACGATTTTACTCCCAACAAACCCCAAAGATGAGCCTCTAACATGACGCTTCTCAGATGCAACAATCATCGGAGTGGAAGAAACGCTAGGCGCCAATGGAGATGAAACTGATTGTAATGCATTACTCACTCCCAAAACATCGTCCATTGTCGAAATCCGAGGCTCTGTAGAGTCCTGTCTGAATATCTAATAGGGATCCCGCAAGAGATCCACTAATCTATTAGGAAAGTTCTGGATTGAGCGATCCATAGCACGAAACCCTCTTGGACTCCCATCTCGAGTCTGCAAACTATCCACCTCAGAATCTTGTATGAGGGCTTGATTAATGACCAGATCAGAAAATATTTGATCCTCGGTTAACTAGTTGTTAGAATAATTGACCATGGGCAGATAATCGTCCATCATGCCCTAGCCTACACCACATGGCACTGCGTGAAACCCTAGACCTCAAAGTGATCATATCTCTTTATTTGAATTTCCCATTTTTTTAATATAGTTTTTTAATATAAATTTTGTATGAGTGTGTGGATAAAATAAATTAAATACCTTTATTTTGTAGTATATTAGTATTGTTGTTGTGATAATAATTTTTTTTTTTCAAGGAAATTTACTCGTGGAAAACCCTTTGAATACTTCCTCATGTTCCATGGAAGGTAAACGAGGTATATCGTTGGCCTTGATTACAGGGCCTCGCCTCGGGGGAATCAAGAGAGTTGAACCCGTGACCAACAACAAGCATGAAAAACTCATGTTTGGCTCTAGACCAATTGAGTTAACCCTCTGGGCTATTTCAATAATAAATCTTTACTTTATTTTTTTTATAATATTATAATAAATATTATGCATCTAGCAACAATACATACATGAAAGTATGTTCCTCCACATTTGTGGATGGTATCCTTAATAAACTTGCCGACATACATTTTTTTTGTTTTTGTAAGTAAACAGTGAATTCTATGAAAATATAAACACAATATACAGAGTTTCATGCCATATCGTGTCGAAGACACATTTCTGTCCATCACTAGATCCATAATTCAAGAAGTTTAGTGACCCACCCAAAATAAAGTTTACATGTATACATTAATGCACCTCACCCAAAAAAATTCAAACCTATTAAACTAAATTGAAAAATATTCAAACCTAGTAAACTCACTCTAATGATACATAATTCAAGAAGTTTAGTGACCCACCCAAAAAAAAAGTTTACATGTATACATTAATGCACCTCACCCAAAAAAATTCAAACCTATTAAATTAAATCTAAAAATATTCAAACCTAGTAAACTCACTCTAATGATATATATGGCATTCCACTATATACAATATTTATTACATTATCATGTAGTGTTTATTGATATTTATTATATTAAATATACAATATTTATTACATTATCATGTAATGTTTATTGATATTTATTATATTATTAATCTCCTATGGGACTATAACAATGAGTTTGTTTTTGATGTGATATTAATTTGCCTTTTACCATAAATTTGTGTATGCAATGTAATGTTTAACATAGGAAAACAAATATATATTTTTGGATATAATAAAAATATTTGTGTTTCTCATTTCTAATTGGTTGATAAAATTGAAGTGTTATTGCTCCCTTCACGTCTTTCAATATGAATTAATTACATAATCAATGAATTTGACCAATCACCACATCTAAATATAAAAAGTTGTACTATGTATTTATTATTATGCATTATTATATTTATGAATATTATAGTTTCATTTAGCGTATTGTTCATAACAAACAACCCTCAATTATTATCTTTTGACAAAAAATATTCGTTATTTGTGCATTTAGTTATATTAAGTTTCATTGTTCAACATGTATTTCTCAACCCTTATTATTATTTAGTGTTTATTAATAACCACCTCCTCATGATACGTTAAATGGTGTGCCTCTCTCCCCACCCCCATACAATAATTACAATAACACCATGAATAATTTACAACCTAACAACTCTTCTTTCACGTCGTAGCCATACAATAATTTACAATAACCCCATCCGAACAACTCTTCTTTGACGTTGTAGGTGTGGTAGATAAAACTTGTGTTATGTGACCGAAGTAAGCCCGTAACGAAACTACTTCCTTCGCATGTTATTCTATAATTTTTGGAATTTTAGTATAATACTATAATTTCACATGATCCAAATAGGGATCACATAACCTCGTTTTGTTTGTTGGGATCCAGAAAGAAGAAAGTGAATGTGGAGATAAACTGGGACGATGACGATGAAGATTCCAAAATTAACCCGGAAAAACAAGACAGTGAAGTGAGTACAGACGGATTCTCTTCCTTCTGGACCATGTAATGGACGGATTCAGTCAAGCTTTGGTGGCTTTTGGAGATTCAGATCTCTTTATGGAGAAATTCATCGTCTAATTTACGAGCCAAGTATGTCCTGTTTTAAATTCTCTTCTGGCCCTCCTTTTGAAATTTATATTGCAATCATCTGGGCATGGCTTTACAACAATTGGGTATTACTTTATCTCTGCTATAATTACTGGGACATGGCCTAATCTCTAATATACGGCTCGGGTATGGCTCATATTCTGGTTCCTCGGGCAAAATCTTTGTTGGGTATTATCGATATCTTTTTTCTGTCTCTGCTGTAGTCTTCGGGGCATGGCCTAATATATGAGATATGACTTAGGTATTTCTCTGTATTTGCCTTTTTTGGGTAAATTCTTCGTCGGTTATGGCTTTACTGCTATAAAAATTTCATTCTGTTTGTTTTGTTTTTTGTTTTTTTGATGTTTTTGGCTGAAAAAGAAGAATTTTAATGTTTGTAACCCTTAAAAAGTTGTACTTATATTATCAAAAAGGGCCGCATTTGTCATCCTTCCATATAGTACATACTAAGTTATCTTTACATCAAATTAACCCTTCCGCAACGGCGGGTCTCAAATTTGAACTCTATAGCTATTCAATGTTCAGTTCATCTGATTGCCTAAAAAAGGTTGTGTGATATTGAACTTTTATCAGTTGGTTATGGTTTCATATCCTTTTTATTGCAATAAGAGAGCTGCTTTACAGTCCGGTTGGAGTGGGGATCCATCGACACTGCATCGAATCTATACAAGGTATCGGGTACATTGAATGTGGACATCAGCAGGAGGCTGTCTAAACCTAGGTTTGATATGCACCTCAAGGTTGCGAAGCTTGACGATGTATATATCGACTTCACACAAGTTACTGTATACTGAGTATTGGAATTCGAGATCTGCAACCTCTCCAAGGTGCATATCGGATCTGGATTTAGATAGGTTTGTGTTAGTGTTATAAAAAATTCAATTTCAGTAATGATTTTGCGAGTCAAGAAGTCAGTTGGGTATGGTTTGATATCGGTTTTCATGTTATAGAATTTATGATCTTGATGGGGGTTTAGTTTGTTGTGTGAATACCTGTATTCATGCCGTGATTCTCCAAAGTCACTCACTCTGACCAGTATGGTTTATTGAATCCATGTGGTATCTGTACTGAGGTCCTCTAATTTAGTTTGGTGTTCATGCTGTGATCTTTTTATTTTTTATTTTTTATTATTTTCTTTGGTTTAATATCTGGGGGAGGAGGGTGGTGATCCCCATTGGTTTTTAATTCTTTTAGGCGTTGCTTCTATCTCTGGGGATAAATATGTGACTAGTGTACAGATGGATTTTGGTTTTCATGTCAAAATGTTATTTCTTTTGATAATGTATTTAGATAAATTTCTTATGGGTCAGAGATTCTCTTCTTGGATGCCTTTCCCTACTGTCTTATTCAGGATCTGCGTGAAAAAAGGATATATGCAATCATAAGAAGAAACAGTACCAGATGAAAAGATGAGATTCTTAAATTTATGGCCTTTCTGAATTTGGGGTCCAGATGATTACAGATTCAAGCAATCAAGTTTAAGATCTAGATTTTATAGTGGCCTTTCTACCAAGCTTGCCAAAATTATCTGCAAGATGCAATTCAGAAACCGAGAAGAGTTTTGGGCATTTTATATGAACCAGCACAGTAAGGCTTCGACAAGACGTTGGCATTTTTGTGGCATGTTGGCAGCTGGGTTCTTCTTGCTTGCAGCTATCTTGATTAAATGGTGGCTTGGCTTCTTTGTTCCGATTTTTGGCTATGGGCTTGCCTGGTATAGCCACTTTTTCATTGAGGGCAATGTTCCTGCCAGCTTTGGGCATCCTGTTTGGTCATTGTTATGTGACTTCAAAATGTTTGGATTAATGCTTACTGGTCAAATGGACCGAGAAATCAAGAGACTTGGGAAGAGGCCTATATTGCAGGTCTTATAGGAATGACAAAACATTTATTTAATAGGGAATGGTACTTAGGTTACTTTATCGTACTAGATTCCATTGTCTGCAACTTCTCAAGCTAAAGGAGCCCGCAGTTGGAAAAACAGGATGTGATCGGGGCAGAACTATGTAAAAGGTTCCATTGTAAGGTATGTCTGGTATTTTCTGATTTGTGAAAGTAGGCCTCGTTGCAGATATTGCAACTTAAATATGTCCCTCAATAAGGAAATTTGACTTCGAAGAGCAGTCTGAAGTGTAGCAGTTCTGATAAAGATTTAAAATGTTATTGAATTTCAAAGGCAAAATGACACTTGAAATTTACAAATATAGGTGTATTTTGTGGTTTTTATGTCCTTTTGAATTTGACATTTTCATTTTTCCTCTTTATTCTACTAGTTACATTTAAAAATTATTGGATAGATGCAAATGGGTTCTTGCTTGTGTATTTACTATTTTTTGATGGAATATTTATGAGATTTGCTGTTTGAATTGTAACTATAGTTTGGAAGAATTCTGCATGATTTAGGAGGGTTTTTGGTTGTTACTAAACGGCTAAGTAATTTCAACCTTAGGGAAGTTCATATTTAGAATCTAGATTGGTATGAACTGCCAAGGAGAAATGTAAAATATTTTTAGAATCTAGATTGACGTGAACTGCTGAGGAGAACTGTAAAATATATGATAAAGGTAACTATATACAATGATGAATGATATGCACGCAATAACCACTAGCTGTGATATTTATGTTGTTATTGGGAGTAGGAATGATAGTTTGTTTAACAGATTCATCCATTTACTTAAATAATTGCAGCATCAAGTTTAACTTATTTGATTCAGGGCAAGTCTGCCTTACATGAATTGCTTTTCCTTGAAGTATGGCTTGAGATTATGTTTTCTATTGCCAATACCACATTGTTGTAACTTTAGCTTTGGATAGAATGATGGAATCTCGACTCTACTTGTTTTGACCATCAGATTTTCCACTTGACTTGCCCTCTGACAGTTGTACTTGGGTCTGGAGTTCGACATTTTTGTAACAATGCCAATCCATCTTCAATCAATTTGTATATCCAACCTGACCACCTAAGTGTTATGAGTGTTTCTAAGGCATTTGCCTTATGACATGAGGAATAGTGTACAAACTTGAGCACTTTTATTTGTGATCATAAATGGTTTGTCTGGATGGCTGCAATTCTAAATAATTTAGTCATTATAGTCTAGTTAAACGACTGATTTTATAATTGCATCTATTGTATAACTTTATGAGTAGATCTGTACTAAGAAAATTGTACTATCACTTCAGGTGTAGTAGGAATTCCCTTGTGAGATATACTTCCTCATATCATGGATTTCTGTGTGTTTTAGTCCTTATTTGAGGGAGATGGAATTTTCCATTTGAGTCCTCTGTTCAGTTTGTCAGATACATTATGATTTGCATGATTATCAGGGCCATGCCATTTTATGAAGTCATTTTCCGTGATAAAATTTGTAGATGGAGGTTTGGAAGAGTATGCAAGTCAAAATAGGAGCAAACATATATGGTTAAACATTGATTCAGTCTAAGCTGACTACTGATTAAAAAAAAAGGCAATACAAAACAATACGGTAATTAAATCACCATCTCTGAAGATTACATTGCAATTGGCTTTAATATATAGCCGGATGTCACCTCTAACAATTTACTATTTTTCAAGTTTCCAGTAGATAAGAGCTCCTGCCTAATATCTTGGACACACTAATCCGTAACAAGAATTTGTTATTATCATTATTGAGCATCTTATCTTTATTAATCTAATAGCCCCCCTTAATGACTAAACCAGATACAATTCCAAGTTTAGCTCTAAACTTGACATACTTATCATAACCGAGTGGTTTTGTCATTATGTCAGCAGTTTGCTCTGCTGTAGGACAATAATAAAGACACATGTCTTCGTTACAACCAATTGTCTAATATAATGGTGATGAACTTCAATATGCTTAGTTCTGGCATGATAAATTGGGTTCTTCACCATCTTGAGAACACTCTGATTATCACAGAAAAGTGAGGTTGGTGCTGTTTGGTCTAGTTGAAGATCCACCGATATCCTTTATAACCACATTGCCTCACAACTTGTACTGATGGCTGCCTTGTATTCTGCTTCAGTGGAGGCTAAGGCAACTGTAGATTGTAGCTTACTCTGCCATGAGATTACCCCTGAACCAAGAGTGAACACATAACCTGTTGTTGACTTCCTTGTATCCACTGATCTGGCCCAATTAGAATCAATATATCCTGTTAGCATGAAGTCACAGATCTCTGATATAGAATGCCAAAGTCAAGGGTCCCTTTGACATATTGAAGAACTCGTTTTGTAGCTTGCCAATGTGCCTCTTGAGGCTTGGACACGAATCAAGAAAGACAATTTACTGCAAAACATAGATCTGGTCGAGTGGTAGTAAGATAAATCAAACTACCTATCAATTGCCGATGCAATGACTCATTGACTGATGGTGAGTCAGTATAAGTTGAGAGTTGTATTCCAACTTCCATAGGTGTAGATATAGGATTACATTCAGTCATTCTGGATTTTTCTAAGAGAGCTATGGCATACTTGACTTGTGATACAAAGATAGTATGATCAGATTGCCCAAACTCTACACCTAAATAATAATGAAGCAGGCCTAAATCAGTCATTTCAAAAATAAAACATATATTAGATTTCACCTATTGAATCATGTTGGCATTGCTTCAGGTGATGGCAAGATCATCGACATAGACATTTAGGATTACTATGTCATCACCACTATTTTCGATATAGAGAGTGGGTTCAGAATAACTTTTTTCTGAATTCAGAATCTCTAAAATATTGATCAATTTTGAAATACAAGGCTTGTGGAGCCTGTTTGAGCCCATACAAGGACTTCACCAACCAACAAACCAAATGTTTCTTTCTAGGGACCTGAAACCCTTGTGGTTGCTCCATGTAAATCTCCTCATTCAAGTCTCCATTCAAGAAGACACTTTTAACATCCATTTGATATACCTTCCATCCAAAATGAATAGCAATGGAGATAACCAGCTGAAAGGTTACCATCATTACAGTCAGTGAAGATAAGCAGCTGAAAGGTTACCATCATTACAGTCAGTGAAGATAAGCAGCTGAAAGGTTACCATCATTACAGTGGGGGCAAAGTTTCTTCATAGTCAACTCCTTCCTCCTGTGGATATCCTTTGGCAACAAGACGACCTTTGTATTTATCCAAAGAACCATCTAATTTATACTTGACTTTAAAAATCCATTTACAACCAATGGATTTCTTTCCTAGAGGCAATGTTGACAACTCCCAAGTTGCGTTTTTTGTCAATGCATTGTATTCCACCTTCATGGCGGTTTCCCATTCAGGTTTTCCTTTGGCTTCTTCAAATGTGCTTGGTTCAAATACCTACGAAGTCAGAGCAAAATTTACCTTCTCACCACCTTGCATAATTTGTTTCCCCGATCGTGTAGATCGTTCTTCTGTCTGGGTAATTCATCTTCCCGAACATCATACATTGTGTTGTAGTACCACTTTGGTCTCTTGTGTTGGCCTTCCTGATTTATCTATGAAGGATGATAATCCTTCTCTTTTTCACTAAATCCCTCCCTGGAACTTGACTTCTCTGAAGTTTCCGGCTCTGAGTCCTGTTTGATTTCAACACTAGAACTTGTTCCTAAATCAGTAATAGTTTCCCATACACTACTATCTGTAGATGTACCATTATCAGAGAAGAATGGTATTTTCTCATCTACAAGAACATCTCTATTAATGACAATTTTGTTTGTAGAGACATCTAGTAGTCAATATGCTTTAGACTGCTCACTGTAGCCAACAAACATATATACCTTGCTTTTTGCATCTAAGTTGCTTCTCTTTTCCTTAGGAATATGTGCAAAAGCAATACAATTGAAGACATGAAAATTACTTACAGAACGTTTTCTACCTGACCATGATTCTTTGGGAGTGATTTTTGGCAAAGCTTTACAAGGACTTTTGTTAAGGATGTAAACCGCAGTATTTACTATGTCTGCCCTGTACCGATATGGTACATTCCGACTGTGCACCATGCACCTTGCCATCTCCATAACTGTCCTATTCCTCCTTTCCACGACTCCATTTTGCTGTGGAGTGTATAGAGTGGGACACCACCTGTGTATACCTTCCCTTTTGCAGAATTCCTTGAATTGAGCTGAAACAAACTCACCTCCATTATCAGATCTCAGAGCTTTGACCTGATTTCCTGTTTGTTTCTCTACCAAAGCTTTCCATGCTACAAACTTTGAAAAACAATCTGACTTTTTATTTAGAAAGTAAACCCACATTTTCCTTGAGAAGTCATCAACTAGTAGCAGGGAATACATTGCTCCAGATATTGTGGGTGTCTTCATTGGACCCTGCAAATCAACATGTACTAGGTCCAAAAATCCTTTGGCTCGACATGCTTTATCAATATCAAATGACTGTCGATGTTGTTTTCCCATCTGACATTCTGTACATACATTTTGACATTCCTGAATGGATGGAAGAACATCCACCATATTAGTCTTACTAAGTACAGATAAACACTGATAACTTAGATGTCCATACCTTTCATGCTGAAGTACATTGGTATTTTCCACCACAGCTAGTGCATGTGCTTTTGCTATCTTTGGATCCACAAGTTTATACAACTTTCTCACCAATGCCAACAACAATCACCTTGTTATCATGAAGAGGAGAAACCACACATTTGTTTCCTTGAAATTTCACGCAAAGATTAGGATTTTTGGATATCTCACTAATAGAAAGAAGATTTATGTTCATGTCAGGAACATATTGAACATTTTTTTAAGGTAAAACTTAAAAGTACTGCTCACTGTGACACGAACATACCCACATCCTCTAATATAGTAAGTCCAATCATTGCCTAAAGAGATTGATTCTCTATGGCCCTTATCTTCAATGAAATTTTCATACTAGTCCTTGTGACATGTGTAATGGCGATATGCACTTGAATCGAAATACCAGGTTGTAGATTTTGCTGATTGATGCTGTGATGCCACAAGTACAAACTCACCTGTCGCTTCTTCTTCATCTCCTTCAACAACGTTTTCATGTCTTGATTTCCTTTGACCTCTTGCCAAGTCATATTGTCTTTTCCAACAATCTCTCTTGAAGTGTACATGCTTATCACAGTGATAACATTTGAATATATGTTTCTTGGCTGCATTGCCATCATTTTCCTGTTTCTCTTTGCCTTTGTACCGTGCAGTAAATGCACTCTCTGTTGTGGATGAAGTTGATGCCTCAATCTGATTTAATCTTTTTTCCTTCTGCAGAAGAAATGTTGATAGCTTCTTAAATGTAAGTGTTTGAGTCCCCCCAAGTAGATGCAATGACTCAACAAATGAATCAAAGGAGGGTGGCAAGCTTTGTATCACCAAAGCAACCATATCCTCATCATCTATTGGCTTCCCAATAGCAGACAATTGATCAGTGAGATCCTTTAACTGCAACAGATATTTAGAGATTGATCCTCCTTACAACTTCATGGAAAACAAATGTTTTTTCAAATACAATGCTTGCCAACTTCTGATGCTTGATACTTATTCTTGAAATTCGTCCATAAGACCAATGCTATTTTGGCATTTCTTACCCCTGGAATTAATGCACCTGCAACTGACAATTTTAGAAGCAATAAAGCTTTTTTATGTCTTATCGTAGTCTTCATGATCAATTTCTGGCATCTCTTCTTTTTCTAAGATGATTTGATCAAAATCTTGAAACTCATTAATGGTCAGTATCTTATGGCTCTATAAATTATAATTCTTTCCTGTCAATTTTTCAAACTCTGGAAAAACTAAGCAAATTGGCCATTTCAAAACAATGGGATAAGAGAAATTATATTCAATGTAGGCTTACCCCCAAAAAATGAAGCTTTGAATCTTCACCCAGTGACAAAACAATACTTCCACTTTTCAAATTATAGTAGATTATTTGCTCTCACACACTTGTCTGCTGCATATTTTTCACTCAACAATTTCTTGATTGCTATGCCAAACAAGAAGACGCGCCAATTGACATTCCCCTATCTCAAAAACGTGCCAGAGGATGGAGCTTACAAAACCCTCTCCTCTTTGAAAAAGTAATAGCTCCTAAAGGCTATAACTAGTAATGGTTATTGGCAAACAATATTTTTATTGTAAAGATGCCTCAATGAAGAATTTCTGCCAACGTTCTTTCGCCTACTGTGGGTGTGATGATTGATATGGGAAATCCCTTGCTCAATCAAACAGTGGAAGGGTTTCTCAAAATTGGATCTATGGGTGCTTCTCACGTGGTTGTTGAAGAGACTTACCAGGAGAGGGGTCGGACGAAAGTCATGGCAGACACCCACAACGTGACTTCTAATATACTTGGCGATGATAATTAAGCTTTCTTGGTTGTGTATGACGAACACATAGGTTGTAGGGTTGCGGATTTTGTTGTTGAGAAACTTGGACAAAAAATTGTGGATTTGATGCTCAAGTCAGAAAAAGAAGATTGTGAGATAGAGCAAGCAATTAAATCTAGGTATTTGGAAACAAGCAAAGAGTATTGGAGAAATACATAAGTCCATGTATTACTATTCTAACGACTTTGACAACAACAAATATCTTGATTAAGGTTATATGCAATGCATGAAGAAGTACCTAGTCGCAGAAAGATGCTTAGAGACGGTATGAAAGAAGACGAATCATTCCAACGCTCAATCAAGCGTGTAGATTATTTTCTGAGTTCTACAGATTCCTAATCTTCTCAACAACGCAACACAAACTGCCTTCAGTAGTGGAACACTTTAATCCAAGGCGATGACTTGATTCCGATGTGCCTTCTGGTAGCTCTCCTTCATGTGACGACCAATGTCTAAGGTGATTGTTCCTTCGACCATCAATAAGAATGGGAAACAAGATCCGTTGTTGTGATTCTTATCCAATTCAGTGGCTTTAGATGGAAGAATGCATGGATATTAGGACCGATCTCTTCACTTGAATGGGCAGACACACACAAATACAAATCTCTTCAAAGGAACGACAATATTGGCCACCAGACAACAACTTGCTTCAACCAGAGCGTGTCTTTGATACCATAAAAGAAAAGGAAATACAAAACAATATGGTAAGTAAATCACTAGCTTTGAAGATTACATTGCAACTGGATTTAATATATAGCCGGATGTTGCCTCTAACAATTTACTATTTTTCAAGTTTATAGTAGATAAGAGCTCCCCCCTAATATCTTGGACACAATAATCCGTAACAAGAATTTGTTATTATCATTATTGAGCATCTTATCTTTATTAATCTAATAATGATCAATGCTAGTAATGTTGTTTTTGACTTTGTGAGACACATTAAATTGTTGTCTCTAATTCGAGGGCAACTTTTAGTTGATAACATTTGCATACTATGTGGCTGGTATATTCCTTTCTATTGGTGATACTCACCAAGTGTAAGACGTTGTGTAGTGTTTAGTTTTTCTGTATTAAGATGTAGTACTTTTCTTCTAGGGAACCCTATGAAGACTGATATAGAGCGTTCTTGATATTTGTACACAATTTTCACTATTTTCATTAGCTCTTTTCTTCTTAGTACTTTTGTTCATCCTCTCCTCTTTATCAATGCTATTACAGTTGCTAGTACGGTTGTCAGCAACTTCATAAAAAAATAGTGTTAAAGCTTCTTAAGAGCCAAATCTATTTCCAACATTAACTATTCGGATTCATATGTAAATTCAACTCATGATTTGTTCCATTAACTAAAGAGGAACTTACATACATTAACACAACCTTTGCATGGTCCTCTTGAGAACTACCAATTGTCTTCCAATAGGAACTTATATACATTGACACAACCTCTACATTATTTTGGTCAGAATACTAATTTTGTCTTTCAAAATTCAAATAAGTTTTCTAGTTGTTGAATCTGATTCCTTGTTAGTCAAATTTCATTGCCGCTTCCTCAAGGTCTTTTCCTAGGACCTTTAGAAGGGTTTTTATTGCTTTTTTCCCAGGGTCCCATGAAGTTGTTGCAATTATTCGAGTTGATGATATAATTCCCTTTATATTTTAACAATCTTTTTTGGATAAAATGCTTCATATTTCCATTGACATGCATTTTACGAAAAAGGGTGGGGAGACAACCACCAGAAGCTACAACCACAAGGCAAAAAGCCTATCTAGTTAAAATTGGCCACGTAAGGTCTCCAAAATTAAAGAGCCATAGGGCCCAAAGCATAAAGCAACAAACACATAAACAATTAGGCCATCGGGTAAGAGTGAGTGGATAGACCATGATGATGTAGGACTTAAACTCGTGTCAGGAGGAGAGTCTTTCTCCTCAAGAGGAGCCCCCCAACCTTCAATAGCTG
>WSFP011499700.1:0-13978 GCA_009831015.1 Picea engelmannii | reverse complement strand
GAAAATGCATAGATGAAGATGGATCAATGAGTTTTCATTGATATGATGAAGATGGATCAATGAGTTGTCATTGATACATGATGAAGATGGATCGTTGTGGTTTCATTGGTATATGATGCATTATTGGAAAAATGTATAGATGTCTCATTATTGTCTTATCATGATTGATAAGGTGCACAAATGGATGAACTCCAAAGTGGTCCCCTTATGGTGAAAGCCCTCATGGGAAGATGCTTTGTGGATTGAGTTATCCTAGAAGAATGGTTGGAGGACCCTTGTTGTCATTATTTTCTTATCATGATTGATAAGGTTCACAAATGGATGAACTCCAAAGTGGTCCCCTTATGGTGAAATTCCTCACGGGAATACGCTTTACGGATTGAGTTATCCTAGAAGAATGGTTGGAGGACCCATGATTGTATGTGGAATAATGAGATGAAGATCAAGGAACTTGTTGGTGAAACTATCCTAGATGGATAGTTCTTGTCATGCCATTTTCGGTGGTATGTGGAATGCCACATAACTTCTCACGGTTTGAGAGTTATGGCCTTACGAAGATGAAGGACTCGCACATGAAGGCTTGAAGCCCCCAAGGTCAAAGAAGTCAAAGTGACCTAAAAGAAGAAATCATTATTTAAATGATAAAGTAAAGTGACAAAGTCAAGGTGAATTATTTAAATAATAAAGAGAAGTAACAAAATCGAGAAATGATAAATTAAGGTGGCAAAATCAAGAATGAATATTTAAATGATAAAGTATTGGAGAACCTTCTATTAATGGAAAGTGGTTAACCCTAAAAATAAGGAAAATAGGTTAAGTGACCTAGAAATGGGTTAAGTCACCTAAAAGAAGAAATCATTATTTAAATAATAAAGTAAGGTGACAAAGTCAAGGTGGATCATTTAAATAATAAAGAGAAGTGAAAAAAATCAAGAAATGATAAAGAAAGATGGGAAAATCAAGAAGGAATATTTAAATGATAAAATATTGGATAAATTTCTATTTATGGAAAGTGGTTAACCCTAAAATAAGGAAAATAGGTTAAGTGACCTAGAAATGGGTTAAGTGACCTAGAGGATGAAAGTATAAATAAGGTAGCAATGGTCTCTTGCATATCATCCTTTTTGTGGATCAATGGAGAGCTTATTGTGAGAATATATTTTGGAGTATTGATGGAGAGCTTCTTGTGAGAGCTTCTTGAGAATTTTTGGTGTGGAACACTTGAGCATATTGAAGATCTATATGTGACTGAGGTAACCAAGGATATCTAAGCCAAATTTCAGAAGGAAGGTGAAGAAAGGAGGGCTGGAATTGAAGGGAGGATAAATTCTTTTGATGATGCTTTCTAAGGTATGTTATTTACAGGTCATCTCACCATTTTCACTATAATTGTTTTTCTATAATGATTTAGATTGTGAAATTTCTATTCCATTGAGAAAACATACCCAAGTATCTGTGGTAAAAAAATCATCTTGTGGGTCATTGTATTTTGGGATTTACACTCTGTGGAAAATAAGGTTTGTGTCTAGTCCTGAAACTAGTCAAAAACATGTGTTTCGGGTAAAAACGTAAAAAATTCTTCATAACAGATCCAAATTCAGTGAGACCAAATGTGTTGGCTAGGGTACAGTCTATAGTATGTTTTTTAATAGTTTTAGATCAATTCAATGAATATTTTTTGTGGGCCACGGGTAAAATCATGAAGATGGGTCACACTTTTTCTTGTTTTATGAGAAAAAAAGTTATATTTTCACAAGTTCTTCAACTTCCGGCATACAAAAGTATTTTTTTATTTAGAATTTCACTTTACAGTAAAAACAAAACTTGTGAATACTTTAGTTAGCTTTCCAATGACTATTTTTCAATTTTTTTATCACGATTTGATATGTCAATTTGACAATTGTTTAACAGTATGTTCCTTAAACATGAAAGGAATGATAATGAGTAACTTTTTCTACAACAATGTATCTACTATTAAACTTATGTTTTTAAGAAACGAAATATACTGCAACAATCTAGAGAGACTCTATTTTATTATGGCTATAATTTTGAATCTAACGGATGAATATTATAATTTCTAGAATTTTTTTAAGTTGACCAAGCTGAAAACGTTGCAGATTTTAAACACATGTTTTTCCACACCTTGTATCTTTCTTAATTTTTACTTAAACTAAAATCTAAATATACCCTTTTGAAAAGAATAGTTTAAGGATTATGAATATATTTTTTTATAAATTTTTCACTTTATATTTCAAATCATAATGTCTGCTGAAAATATTATGTAGTGATTTTTTAAAAAAATTAAATAAAATTAGATAAAAATAAAGAAAATGAAAACAAATTATAAGAATTGAAAGTAGATTCAATTTTGGAAATGATGGTGTCATTTTTGAAACCAAATTCTCAGTATTTGTAGGAGTTCGCAACCTCCAAAGTTCAGGTAAGCTTGGGGAAACTCTCTGGTTTTTGTTTTAAGTCCCAATTTCATGTTTTCGGCCAAAATAATTTTTCGGCCGAAACCTAGATTTTAACGAAATCCATTAGAAATAAACGTTTCGGCCGAAAATTCTTTCGACTGAAATATTCTTACCATAGGAAAATAATTCATCCGAAAAAAATTGTACATGAATTTCGAGGGCGTCGTCACGACACCATTCAATTTGACGTGCAAATTTTCAGTTGAAAAAATTCATAGCAACATTTTTTCGATCGAAATATTACCGCTAAGAATTTTTGAGACCCAATTGTCACGAAAGTGTTACCCATCTTCACGATTTTACCCCCACGGTCTACAAGGTCACTCTCTAGAATAAGCCAAAATTCAGCAAGGTATGCCATTTTTTCTATAACGCCTTTTATGAGAGGTTCCAAGTAGTGCCACTTGAAGGAATTGCATAGAACACACTGAAGAATATTGTGTATCAGTTTCAGATCTTTATTCATTATAGGTACAAAGTTGTGATTATTTCAAGTTGGGGTTGTTGACTAATCCAAAACTAGTCATGGTTGAGACAAGCAGTTGATGAGTTGGCACATACATGAGGTGTATAGTTGATGATGTTGGTACATAATGATTGTTGATGAGTATTTGACAAATGATTGGTATATACTTGGTACAAGGTTGAATGCACTTGTTTATGGTACATGTTGATTACAGGTTGTTTGGCACAGGTTGGTGCATGGCTGATGCACTTGTTTATGTTGACAGATTGATATCTGTTGAGGATTGTTGCCTCATCTCAGTTGGTGCTGAGAATGTAAGTTGAGTCTTGCATATAGATCTGGTGCTCTTGTAGAGTTGTACTCTATTCAGTTGTTGCTGAAAAAACCCTGGATTGAAGTCCATAATAAAAAGAAAAATTGTACATACATCGTGTGTTCTTTGTGTTCCTTATGGAGATGATTTGTTGATGATATGTTGTTGACATATGTTGCTGATATGTATTCACATCTAACTGATTATAAATGACATCAATGAGTAATGAACAAATGTTGAATGTTAACTAAGGAGTTTTTGTGTAAGAGGGAAGTTTTGTGAAAAATATCCCCACACTCATTCACCCCCCCCTCTAAGTGTGGTAGGTGTGTCCAACAACTTATAACAAACTGGCTCACTAGCCTATAAAACGCAACATAAACATAAAGGCTCCCTGGCCTCAAAATTGCACGCACTTAAGTTTGTTGCGTGTGGTATCCTGGACTGTGCACACTTCATCATTATACTGCACAGTACATGTGCACCCTATACCATGGAAGGTGCATACAAAACATGATATCAAACAACTCACCATCTTAAGTACATTTTCATTTACATTTACAATTGGGTTCGGCCTAGGGGTATTACATATGTCAACCCTTAAAGATTGATGTAAACCCTTGGAGAGGTGTAGAGATGTTGGATAGTTGATTGACATTTGTATGATCAATATTGATGGTGAGTTATTTGGGTACATTTCATGTAGTCTACATGTATCCCCAGAGGCGTGGTTATGAGACCTGAAGATGATTAATGAATATGAACATGAAGGATAGTCAAATTTCAAGTAAGACTATCATATATGGATAGTACACATAAGGTCATTTTGATTGATATATGGAATGCCACATGGTTCCTCATGGTTAGGGAGATATTACATTTTGAATTTGGAATCTCTGAAGAGTGGTCAAGAAGCCCCTACTTGGTTACAAGTCTTGGTCAAAGGGTAAAGTGGTTGTAACAAGAAACCCCTAAAATAAGGAAATAGGTTACTTATAAAAAGTATAAATGCACCTCAGAGAGTCCCTCATTTGTACACACACACTTACATTGAATATCAATCTTATGAAAGTTATGTTCTATCTTATGGAAAATCTATTATTGAATCTAAGGTTGAATCTGGTGTATTAAGTCTAAGGAAGTGAAGGAGTCCGAAGGAGCATAATTTTTGGAGTTGTAGAAAACTAGAAACCCTAGTTTTCTGAGGTTATACATGGGTTTCATAAGGAGTGGTCACGTACATATGTGAGATACAAGAGGACAGATCATGTACATCCACAGGCTGCAGGAGGATAGGTCACATACATCCACATGTTGTAGGAGGACATGTTACGTACATCTGTAGGATGTAGGAGGAAAGGTCACAGATCTGAGGAAAATATCTGAAGAAGAATGGTTGGTTGAGTTGCAACAAGGCTTGATGGTACAAAAAATTGTCTACAATATATAAGATGGTATGCTTCAGGTTTTCATGAGTAAAGGTATGCATTTTATGTATTTGTTTGAGGCTTGTATCTTGGATGGTATGGCACATGCTTAAGGAATGTCTTGGAGGCCCTTGATGGTACATGATTTCATATGGTTGAGTTGACATTATTACATTATTGACACATACTCTTGGTACTTGGTATATTGTTGTTATGGTTCATTGTTAGAGGCACATCTTTTTTATATTGGCATATACTTGAGGCTTATCTTATGGTGCATGGCATGATTGAGAGTGATATGTTATATAGTTGAGACATATTTCATGATATATTGTATATGGTATAGCTTTTGATGTACATGACTAATGTGCATGGTTAGCACATGGTATGTTACATGGTATCGTGTTGATGTTCATGTACATGGTGTTGATGTTTGGACAACGTCGGGAAGACATTCTTCCATATATATATATATATATATATATATATATAACATGATATTTCTAGTACAAAGTATAAATATATTTAATAAATAAGTAGTTATTTATTATCCAAGGGATGGATCCTTTCATGGATGGTCACCAAATGTTATATATATATGGACCACTCATCATTGCAATAATAATATTCATATAAAATATTATCACATATGAAAAATCAACATTGTATCAGAGAAGGACTGGGAACGACTCCCTCACATGAAGGCCCATGAAAATGAGAGATATTTTTTTTTGCGCATATTAAAATCATGAAGGAATAACACAAGATTAATAGGGGTATGAGAGGCTACAAGTCATATTTTCTATCCAAACACACACAAATATGGTTTGAGAATGTGGTTGGGAGAAAATGAGAATGTGTGAAGAGAAGTTGAGTGATGGTGTGGGTTCTAATTGGATTCAATGTTCACATGTTTAGAATGAAATTCGATGATCCTCTAGATGTCATGCAACTTCATGGTGGACGTGGGGGAAGTGGCAAAAGTAGTAGAATTTGGTGATGGTGTTGATGGTGATTGAACCGACCATGTATTGAGTGTTGCTGCAATTGTTGATTACACTAGTGTCACTGCGAGAGAGGTTGAGATGTAATATCCCCAAGTAGAACCCTAGTTGTAATTATGAATTGTAAACATGTTTGATAGGTTGGTGAGATGATTTATAATAAGCTAGAAGGATTATGTGTTTATTAGGCTGGAGAGCCTAGATGTTAAGGCCATTAAGCCTAATTTTGTATAAGTAAATAATCACATCATTAATATAATTATATCGCTGCGTGTAGATAGACCACGAAGAAAGAGTTATGAGGGACTAAGATCCACTAGGTAGGGAAAGGGAAGGGGATAAGAGTCTAGGAAAAGGGGCTAAGATAGAGGGATTATCTATAAGGGAATAATATTAGATTATGATTTCCTATAGGCTAAGGTTTGGACATAAGCTATGTTTTCCTAGGTTCCTATGGGAAGGGAATGAATGTTAAGTGGATCTCATGCAGCTTCAGGAAGACATGTGTCAACCTGGGCGCATACAGTTTTAGATGGCAAATTCAGTTCATTGGGATTCCCTCGCGATGGTGGGAAGACTCTCGATGCTTTCACACAAGCAGATGGAGAGAACCTTCACGCAACCAAATTTTTTGTTCATTGTTGACCTCTGCAACCTTGGGGGGAAATTGACACACTGTGTTATGAAGCTAACTATTTTTGCCTGTGAATCACAACATGACTGCGTAGTGCCTGAGCCAGATCACACCTTAGCCATTTTTTTTTGCTACCCACATCTTCTATGGACTTGTTCTTATTGATTCCATTACCATAGCCCATACTCGATTTTGCTGATGTGGTTACCCTCTAGACTTAGGATATGGATAGAAGAAGCAGGTTGTCAGGCCTGTGAGAAACTCTCTCCAGGTGAGAGAGTGTGCTAAGGAAGTGAGCTCTCCTAGAGGAAGTCCAGTAGTAGCTATAGAGCTCTGATAATTCCTGATCCAGCCTATTGTTGAAGCCCTGGAAAGGGAGGTGTAACAACCGATGGACTATGTGATAGTGAAGGTGTAAACTCCTGGGGTGGAACAAGAATGTGGGGAATGAGATTCTGTGAGTTGTGGGAGTAAGTGGCCCCTTGGATGAATTCCTTCCTGTTGAACTATGTGACTTCCTTGTCAACCTTTCCTAGCCTAGGAATCCCTTTCCCTATGGAGTTTAGTCCCAACTCATGGGTGACCGACTGTTGAGAGTGAGGAGCAGTGTGGTATATGGTTTGGAGGTTCATGGAAGGTTTGCTCACATTTGGTGGTATTCTATTAAAATATAAGTGCCACTTATATGTTCATTTACATGATGAGTAATTGTACATGTGACATAATTGATGATTAATGCCTGGATATATTATATATGTTGTATGTGTAGGCTTACTATTATTTATGCATTAATATATGTATTATTAGAATATGTTGTCTATATATATTTATATATAGGTAGATGATAATTGTAATTTCTATGTTTAAATGGATGTGTATGATGTTTCTACAAGTATCTCTCTATGGCATAGCCCAGTAGATTAAGGTTGGGGCCATCAAAAATTGGTATCGTAGAAAAATGTATGTTTACAAGTGATGTTTCCCAACCTAGTGGTTGTTGGGGACATCATAAATTGGTATCAGAGCATGAAAGTTTATTTTGGTGGCATGGCCCGACCTGTTGGTCTATGGTTGGGGACATTACAAATTGGTATCAGAGCCATGGTTTCAACACTGAGCTTGGATGGGCTAGGAAACTAGAAGTTGAAGAAAAGGTTTCAGAAAGGAATTGTTTTTGAAATGGACAAAATTGAATTTCAGAGCCCAGTTTTCGACATTCAACCTGAATTGGGCTATATAAGTGGTTATGGAATCAAAATATCATTGAAAATTATTGTCAAGAGGGACAAAATTTGAATTTTAGAGAATCCCAGAGTACCAAGAGAACACCTTGTCCATGTTTAGAAGCTCAAGAGGTATAGTGGTTCAAGAAAGACAACAGATAAAAGAGACTGCAATAACCGTGGGTTTGGAACCACAAGGTTTGAAGTTGGGACATAAGATATGCGCAGGGGAAAGGCCAACATTTTCCAATCGTCATATATGAAAAAAGGTGCATGAGAGTTAACATCCAAAGTATTTAGGAATTTGTAACTTCGGTGAAGCTTATGAGTTAGAGAGTAGAAGGGGCCAAAGCCCGAAGTTTCAAAGTTCTAGAGTGGCTATACACCATAGATCCAGGGAGAATTTCTTGACTGTTGGATCGAATGAGGATATATCAGAGCCGTTAGATCAAGCCAAGAGCAGAACATAAGGCACAACAATGAAAAAAATATATCAGTCCTCATATCTATGTGCAAGTGTTTGTGAGACATAGATCTCACAACAGTTCATTAGTTCTGTGTTCGAGAGAAACAAAGTATGATAAGGTGAAAACTCCCAAAGTCCCAAAGTCCAAAGTTAATCCAGATCGTTCATAGAAAAGGGGAACGTGTCGGAAGATCAATGTATTTGGGAGTTTGACGTTCAGGAGAAACAAAGGAGAAAATTTTCGAAGTCCCAAAGTCCGAAGTTGATCTAGATCATTCATCAAAAGGGACGTGTGTCGACAGATCAACTTGTTCAGGAGTTCGACGTTTGAGAGAATTGGAGTGTGGTAGTGTAAAATGTCTCGAAGGCCGAAGTCTCAAAGACAAAGATTAGAAGTGTTGTGACATGATGACATTTCCAGTGGTGAAGTGGAGCCTTGCTAGGAATTCCACATGCCACCACCTTAATTTTTGATAACTGTACCATGTGGATCCTGGAAAGTAAATAAGTTCAGGAGTTTGGAGTTCAGGAGAATTAGAGTGTGCAAGTGTAAAATCTTCTGAAGCTAGAAGTCCCGAAGTGACATGGCCTGCTGATGTAACCAGTGATGATGTGGACACATGGGATTTGTGTCGCATGTCAGTGAGTAAAGAACCTTTGGAATATAGAAACTCTAGTTAAAACATGACACATGTCAGTCGTCATATTGGGCCATGTGTTCGCTTCTAGTATTCTTCCACATGGAAATATTCTTGAGCATGGTTAGTTGGGCCCCTAATGGCCAAAGGGGATGTGTGGTGTTAGATCCCAAGGTCCAGAGACTTGACACTCTATATGAAATGGTTTTTGATGGAATGGGAGGAGGAAATCGCTAAAGTTTTGTAGCACCAAAGTAACGTAACGTGATGACGTCCCAGGGGTGACATGGAAGTACTCAGAGATTCATAGTTCGGGAGTTTTGGGGTGTGCAGATGTGAAATACTCTGAAGTCTCGAAGAGTGGAGGGCTATATTTAATATCAAATTTTGATCAGGAAAAGACACTTAGAAATAGATGCAACAGTCTGGAGACTTGGCACTTTGGAGAGATTGAGAGTATGGACAGTCTGGAAACCCCAAAGACTAGAGTTTCATAGTAAACATCACTTGTTGGATGTTGGGAAGCTGAGGACCATTGATCCACCCCACTTCGCGAGTTCACCAATGAAACACTCTCAGATTTTTATTTTGATGTGATTTGGAAACTGTTGAAGCCCAGAGTCCTAGAGTTCTTGTCCATCGTAGATCTGAATAGAGAATGTGGATTGTAGATCCACCATCCTTTGTTAATTCACCAGTTCAATGTTTTGTGATGTTTGTGATGTGCGGAAAGGGAAAACTATGAACTTCTAGAGCCCCAAGGTCTCGAAGCTCTAGATAATATCCTATCAGAGTAGCGCTTGGTCACAATTGATGCTCACATGATATTGGGGGCTAAAGAAGGAGGGCTAGTGCCCATAAATTGTTTTTTTGTACATAGAACAGATTAGAGATAGATCTCGTGGGTTCCATGATTGAAGAGACATGCATCTAAAGAAGTAAACAAGGCATGTAAACCTAAAGAGAGGATCCAACAAGGATCCAAGAGCCAATTCAAATCTGTGAAATAAAAACAGTTGTACAAAGATCGCCTTCCAGAAAGAACCATTGTGCAAAGAGTTATAACTTTCTACTCAAGATTCTGAATTGAGCAAGGAGGTAATCATTAGAAAGGTCTTGGAAAGAGGATTCCAGGTATTCATCCATCTATGATACATGATAATGTATGAACCATAAGTTCATATGGAGAGACAAAGAATGGGAATAAGGAAGGAAGGTTTTATGGAATATGAAAGAGTTTGGAGATAAGATGTGACATCTCCAAGGATCAGTCCCGCAGATGGAGATAGCACCTCCATTATTGATATCAGAATTCATAGTGGAAGCATGGAATGAAGATCATCAAATATGGCATGAAAGAAGTTGAATATGCATGTGAGAAGGCTAAATCAAATTTCTTCAAGAAAGAAGTTGGTGTTAACTAACCAAGGTTACTTAGAGAACATGATTGGAATTATAATTCGTTCATACAAGAGCTGGATCATAGGAATCCAAATAATAATGGAATGTTAAAAATTAATATCATCATAATATGTGGTTGAAAGTATGCAAGGTACACAAGGAAGGACTCTTGGATGGAGTCAAGTCCATGAACATCCTAAGATAATGGAAGAAGAATTCATGAGGTAGATATTTAGTCAACAATAATTTAAAAGTGAAATGTTTTTGAAAGAGAAAACAAAAAGTAACCAGGAAGAAAACGGTTCTATGCGTGTGTTTGAATACAAAGGAGATGGTGCATGACAAGGATCCATATTAAGTGACATAGATCCATGAATGGAAACCAAGAATTTGTAGGTATCAATTGAATCTATGATGGTAAGGTAAAAGAAGTACTTTCAGTTAAATCCATGCAGATAGAAAAGGAGGCATATGTGCATCCTTACAGTATGCTATAGATTAGCTAGGCAAGTCAAGTTTGAGGCTAGTTGGCAAAGAGAAGAGAAGAGTACAAGAAAAACTCAAGTACTAAAGTATTCAGTCGGGAAAGGGATGAAGGATTTCAGTTCTAAAGAGTATCTTGATATTGCAGATCCAAAGTCTATAAGACAACATGTTTGTAATTATAATTCATCGAAATATGAGTTAGGATAGTAGGATCTAGGGAATAAATGAAAGTTGAAGGTTAATATCAGCTGGGTATTGGCTCTAAATGCAAAGGGCAGCCAATGGTGATTGGCTAGAAAGTGCTTGAGACATAAATAATCATGTACAATGGCTACAATGAGAACACAAGAAGATTCATGAATCCGTAAAGAATTAAACACTTCTGGGATTAGCGAGGAAAAGTTTTATAGGGAGAAAGAAATTGTTGCAATTTCTGTGGAAGCAAGTATGTTATGGCTTGTTGGGACAGATAAAGAAAAAAAAATGCTTGCATGTTTGCAAAGTGTTGTTGATGATGTTGCTGCATATGGAAAGAAGAAATATAAATCTAAAGTGTTGGTGATAAGTCTGATAAAAGAAGAATGAAACATTCTACTGTCATCAGCTAATCAGGTAACATCAAATTCATTTAATGGAAGCTATGCAGGTAAGTATTCTCTTTTGAAATTATGTTACATAATTGCCAAAGTGAAATTCACGTAGGAATTTTCTCCAATTGAATTTTTATGATACACAGGATAGTATTATTTGAATGTATTAACATGAATAAGATACCACTAGATGTGGTAAAGGCTAGAGGTATGTCATAGTTATCAAAGATTTTTAACTTTTGAATGCACACACTAACATAGTAGAATGTCATGTTAATTTGGTTATGAGGTAATAACCAAAGAAATAAAAGATAAGAACTTGTTACAGGAATGAATGAAAGTAAACATAGTCATGTATGAGACTAGGACAGGGTTGGATATGGGAAGGTTATGAAACACACATGTACTATAAGCTTCCTACCTTTAAATAAAACTTGGACTGCAACCTTTTTTCTAACAATAATGAATACCACATAATTATGTTCTTGGTGTAGTGTTCGGGTGGAAAAGGAAGGCATCGAATTAATTGCGAAAACAATAGGAAGTGTGTGGGGAATGTGTCATAACATTGGTCGGAATTCCAACTTATGGATGGTGAGATACATGACCGAGATAAAGAGCATTTTGTAATTCAATGCAAGATGCATTGAGAATTGCACTCATGCATAGTAAGTGATAGAATTGTATACTTAAATGCAATTGCTAAATGTGTTTTGTAAGTACATGCATATATAATATTGCATGGAAATAATTGTTACTAACAGTTGAAATGTTGTTAACTCATGAATTTAAGGAAATTTTAGGAGTTGTTAGATATTGCAATAGAAAAGTTGCAAGTCAAGTAGTCACGTAATCATTGACTACAGAAATTTTTTTTGTTAATGAACTTACATATATTAATTATGAACATGCATATTCATAGAATGATGAGTCATTCTATTTTATTAATTTGTTTGGTAATTATGATTGAATTGATGGGTGCATGCAATTCTAAGATCATTACATATGGTTTTGTACACATTACAATTGAATTATGATGTATAGGAAATACTTACAATTGTTGGTTATATGTAAGAGGAAGCATTGCAATAAAAATGGTATGCAGTTTGGTTCTTGTGGAAAACCACCAGGAAGGATGCACTCCTGATATGGCAACAAAAAAGAAGAATTATGAAATAGATTATCATTTTTTGGGGAAAAGTTGAATTCCCTTTTTAACTAAGTTTGAGTTCCTAAATGAGTTATTTTATGTTCTCTCATGATAACTGCATGTGGGTGATGAAGATGAGATGATATTGATTAAAGTTGGAATGTTGAATACAAAGCGTAGCTCAGGGAAGATGTTGATTGGAGACAACATACATTACCATGTGGATCCCCGGTGGATCTGTGTGTGTGTACACTTCTCCTTAGGTTTCCTTGGAGAAGGTTGGAGCCTGGAGGGAGAAGTGTGGGGATAGGTTCCCTGGTATGAGGCCTGGAACATACCTAGAGACCTCTGAGGGTAGTTGGAACTCCTAGATCCATGGTGCTTTGAGACTTCTCATATGACCTGTGCTAGAGCCCTCGAAGGAACGTGCATACTACCTTGGGTTGTACATGAATGTGGGGAATGAGAGACTATTGGTTGGAGTTCTACTAAAGTTTGGTACCTTGGCCTAGACCATGTTGATATGGATTATGGACCGTGGCTATATTGGGAATCCATTACCCTCATGGATTCATAGCCCTGCTCAGGGGTGGAAGGTATTCTCAATCAAAAGATAAGTATCAATTCTCTATTCATTGTATGCTTTGTATCTTGCATATAGGTTATAATGTTATTAGGACAGACTGTATATATATTGCATGTATGTCCTAATGTTGCTTCCAAATGAATAGGTGTATGAGTAGAGTGTTTATGTATGTGGAGTAATAGACCCTGCTGAGAGTTTATCAATAGTGATAACTAAGGCTGGGTGGAACGTCATGGATCTACAGCAAGTTGGTGATTTCAATGAGGTTTAATTGAAGCATGTAATAAGGAACAATGATTTGAATGCCTTCCTAAAGAAGATCTATGGAATAGATAAATTGAATTTCAGCTGCAGTATGAACACCAAAATTGGTGCTTGAAAGTAGAGCATCAGGTGGATAGTAGGCTTCCAAGAGCTAAATCTTGGATATTTTCGAAGAATTTTTGAATTGTATATGTATAAACAAGTTGCACAGAGGAAAAAAAATAAATAAGGGGAGGAGATTGTAATATCCCCAGGTAGAACCCCAGTTGTAATTATGAATTGTAAACATGTTTGATAGGCTAGTGAGCCAAGTTATAATAAGCTAGAAGGCTTATTAGGCCGAAGAGCCTAGATGCTAAGGCTATTAAACCTGATTTTGTAAAAGTAATATTCACATCATTAATATAATTACATCGTTGCATGTAGAAAGACCATGATGAAAGAGTTATTGGGGACTAAGATCCACTAGGTAGGGAAATGTAAGGGGCTAAGAGTCTAGGAAAAGGGGCTAAGCTAGATGGCTTACCTCTAAGGGAATAATATTATTTTATTATTTCCTAGAGGCTAAGGTTTGGAAATAACCTATGTTTTCCTAGGTTCCTATGGGAAGGGAATAAATGTTGATTGGAGCTCATGCAGCTTCGGGAAGACATGTGTCAACCTGGGGTGCATGCAATTTTAGGTGGGAAATTAAGTTCGTTGGGATTCCCTCGTGATGGTGGGTAGACTCCCAACGCTTTCACGCAAGAAGACAGAGAGAGCCTTCACGCATTCATATTTTTCCTCCATTGTTGACCTCTACAACCTTGGGGGGAAACTGACACACCATGTTATGAAGATAATTGTTTTTGTC
>ML886245.1:0-13978 GCA_009831015.1 Picea engelmannii | reverse complement strand
AGACATATACAAAAATATGCTCACTAGCCTTTAGCATCTAGGCTCTCCATCCTAATTCAACACATAAGCCTCCTAGCTTATAATAACTGGCTCACCAACCTATAAAACACAACATATACACAAAGTATCCATGGCCTCAAAATAACATGCACTTAAGTTTGTTGCGCGCGATATCCCGGAATGTGCACACTTCATCATTTTAGTGCACAATACATGTGCGTACTAAACCATGGAAGTTGGATACAAAAATGATATCAAACAACTGACCACTTTAAGTACATTTTCATTTACATTTACAATTAGGTTGGGCCTAGGGGTATTACAAACCATTTACCATAGAAAGCCAGACATCACATCCAAGAGCCATCAAATAAATTTCCATCCTTATACTAAAAAATGCATAATCATTTCCTTTAAACAATGATGCTCTATTGGAGGACATTCCTTCTTGTTCATCCGTTGGATTTCTCAGATTCTGCCTTCAAGTGGTTAGACTATGGTGAAGGAACCCATTCTGATACCAATTGTAGGAATGTTGTTCAATACTAAGAGGGGGGGGTGAATCAATATTGCTTATTTTTTTCAAATTAAATTACTTCTTTATTAATTTATAACAATTTTTCAACAAAAATGTACAAAACTATTAATTTTAAATGTAACAATCATAAAAAAAAAATATTTCATTTACAATTTATAGTTTGTAAGAGAGACCAATCTCTCTTCTTTTGAGCACCAACTCAAGGAGACACCAATCCATTGTTTTTCAAGCACCAACTTGAGGAAGCACCAACTCCCTATAAATGAACCTCCAACCTATGGAGGACTCCAATCCTCTTGTTTTCAAGCACCAACCAGAGGAAGTTGAAACTTCTTGTTTGAGGCTTCAACCTATAGAGGACTCCAATCCTACCTTTCTCATCCCTTCCAACCTCACTTCATGTGAATGTTTTAAGTTCATCCTTGGACTCTGTCTATGTTATGATTTTCCGAATTAGACCACAAAGACACTCTCCTTCCATTATACCTTTCTATTTATACAATATTCCAACAAGTTTGAATTTGAAACATCATGTATGTTTGTATGAACCATTGCACCTCTTCATTTAATTTAATAATAATTGTTATAACCCTAAATTGCACCAGACATGCATAACTGGCATCAGGCCATCTTACGTACGATCTTTTTCAAGCCATCACTAAACAAATCTTCTAAAACACCATTGTTTTGAATGTGTATGCACCCTACACCACTATTGCCTACGTACACACACTTGTTGCACCACTACAACCCGCGTACACTCACAAAAAGCGTGAAAAATGAAAATTGCAAAGGGATATGGGTTTCCAGGCCGTTACCTAACTAGTTGACCGCCCATATACAGTCACCCCAACCGTTACTATCTCTTTTGGCCTATAAAATAAGGTGTTGGGGTTTCATTCCAAAAGGAAGCACGAGAGCATAGAAACTATGCCCATTTCAATATTCCCCCTTTTCCCCAATATTTTGCAACCACATTGTGAGTTTGAGATAGAATTTCTTTTTCCTCCATTGCAAACCCTTTCCATTTCCCTAGAGAGAACCAAAGAGGAGAAGAATACGTGGAAGAATTTGATGCATGATGAAGAGGATCCTAGGACTGAGTTCGAGGAGCAGTTGTTGGTCTCATATTGTAAACGACGTTTGTGAGATTAATATAAAGAAATACTTTTTTCGTCCCGCCAAATGATGTCTTCAAGATTTGTGATTTATTTTCATGTTTTATTATGATGTCTAACCCACTAATCCATATGTAGAATGCATGCTTGTAGTTTCTTGTTTTTCTTTTGGTGAATTCAGGTCAGCCTTGGGAGGAGACTTGCAGTTGAGAAACAATCAAGCGCAAAGGGATCGACACCAGACGTGGAGTTTAAGGTATGCCTATCAGATCCCTATACTTTGTATTTTATGTATGATTGTGGGGTAATGATGGGATAGTTGTTAAAAGTAGGAGACTTTATACGGTTATCTCTACCTGCACTTTAGAACCTTGGTGTAGTCCATAGAGGGGTTTTCCCATAGAATTGGCGACCATACTAGGGAGGCCTCTAGGGGTTTTTAGGGGATATTCGTTTTGGGTGTTTTAACTGGTTTAAATTCCTTTTTTGAGTTTTTGTAAGTGTCTGAGTCTTTAAGGGATTTTGATCTTCCATATCAGTATTCCCTGCCTTGATAGCTTGACAGTTATTTCCTTTTCTTAAAGAAAGTTACAGAGGTGTACGCAGCCTGTAGTCGGTCTGCACGCATACATACGTGCCCTACCTTTTGACAACCTACATACATACGTAGGCTGCTCAAGTGTGAGTAGTGTGCATGTGTTGAGAAAATATTTTTTAAAGAAGAGGCAGTCATCCTCTTCCCTAACAGAAGTCATACTTCTCAGGGGTTTTCTTGATCTAGTCCTGGTCTTTGTTTTTACAATCTTTAATCCTAGGCTTGATGTCAGTTTTCTTATCTTTAAAAAAATAAAAATATTTCTTGTGTTTCCTAGATTTTTTAACTTATTTTTAGCTTGAAATTTTAAGAAACATGAGTTGCATGGGGGGGCCATGAATCGTGTTTTCATCATTTTCTTTTAGAATATTTTGTTATTTCTTCTTTGATTGGAAGAAATTATATAAAAAAAAAACTTAGTTTGTGAGATCTCTTTCTTTCTTGGCATTTGCTTTGCATTGTTATTTGAAAAAGAAAAAGAAATTAGCATAGAGTTGTGTTTTCTTCTAATTTTAAAAGAATTTCAAAAGAAAAATAAGAAAGATAATCATTATTTTCCAGTGTTCATGTAAGTTTCATCATTTTTTGCAAGAGTCTTAATAACATCAGTTGCACTACCATACCCATTTTTGAGTAAATCAAGCCTTAAAAAAAACGCTTAATTAAAATTATTTAGATGTTTTATGTTTGTAGGGTCAACAAACTAGTTTAGGGTTAGGGCATTGAATTAGGTTAGAGAGGAAACTCTTCAAGACCATTAAATCAAACATTAGAGTCTAAGTTAGGGAATGTTAAAGTCCAGTAAACGTAAAAGTTATCCGGGACACCCCTCTAACACAAGGGATAAACACAAGGTCACGTGTGGAAAGGTAGCGGAGATAACCCCTCCAAAGTTAGACCAAGCGTAGTGGGGGACGCATATAGAAGGCTTATCTTGGGATTCCATTGATCACATTTGACACAAATCTTCATGGGTCTTGAATCCGTTTGAGGTCCTTAGTCATCTTTCAGAACACTTGCTTTCAATACCCTTGATAGGTTTCGGGCTTGATACCCTGCTCATTGTGGTCCAACCAACTGTCAACTGTACCCACCTGGTGATTGTTCGTGAGATGGCAACCTATTTGCCTTTATTTTAGGGACTTACACAGGTGACTGAGGGGGTATACCGTGGTACCTAGGGTAGACGTTAGGCCATGCTTTGAAGAGTATACCCAGAGGGTGCTTCTGTGTTCGATTTGCACTTGCACTGGTAAGTTGCTCTAGTGTTGGCTGGAATAACTGTTCTTCCTACTAGATAGTGGTCTGCTTGATTTCCCTTTAGGAGTTTTTCTAACGTGTGATATTTTCTCCCTATTTTTCCATAGTGAGTTAGTCAGTCATTTATTTGGGTCTTTGACCTAGGGTGGTAGACCGCCCACTCTGTTGGTCATGAGGAATTTTTGGTCTTCCACTTAGAAACGTGGAGCCGCCTCTCTATAGGTGTTGTTTTTATAACACTGGTTCGTTGGAGTTAGTGTGTGAGACTTTTGCAGACTTGAACGATCCCGCAAAGGGAGAGCCTGTGCATAGAATATTCATGGCTAAGGTTTTGGATGATACCAACTGTTGGAGTTGGAAGTCACTCCTGGATTGCAGCAGGAGCAGAGCCCGATGCCCATCAGTTTATGTCATGATTTGTTAAAAAAGGGGTGGTGATCGAATGGAAGTAAACTCAAAACAATATCACTCACTTAGAAAACTGGGTTGGAATATCAAGGAAATATGAGGTCATGATTTAACTTAAGCCAGTAAAGTTTGCATAGTGGTGAGTAAGTGAAAGAAAGGGGAAAAATATCAGATATGAGATCCTCTCAGACCAGAGAAACTTCAAAGTAAACCTCAAACATTGTAGAACTACTACAATCAAACATACATCATATAGTTACAACAACACCCGAATGGATCATCCATACCCAGGCTTGAGATTCAGAGGAACAAGGAAAGGAAGAGGTTGGCCGCCATTAAACAAGAAATCTCAAAATATCATTCTATAACCAAAGAACCAGAGGCTTTGTTAAAGCTTTACAGTCGGGAGATTAGCTCTACCATCGATAGATTACAAAAATGGAAAAATTGCCTACATATACCCAAATCCAATAATGGCAGCAAAACCAAGACTTATCATTAAAAACATTACCTTTGCATGTTTACTAGCATATTGCACCTACAGTCTTTGGATGGTCATGTGCTTGTGTTAAACCCAACGAGGCTCCTAGTAACCCTGCAAAAGAATTGACTTGTCTCAAGTCCCTTTCTAAACTTTCCAATTATGGTGGGGACGATGTCAAACCACCACCAACCACCTCAATAACTGCTTCCCTGGGATTGGGAACGACCCGACCAACTCTGCATTCTTGGAATGTGGAATCCTTCTCATGCTACCACCTGGATTGGTTGAATGGCCTAATGGATAAGGCATGGAGGCTGGTGTGAAGACTGGGGCATATAATTGGAAGTGGTGGATGAGCGGTGACCAGGCAGGCATGAGTGGAATCAGCGAATGAGGAGGTGACAGGACATGATTGGTCGAGGGAGGACACACTGCTTATGAGGGAGTGATGCAGAAAAGAGAGGGACAGGTGTCAGAAGGCAAGATGTTTAAACAAGAATAAGGTGGGATAGGATGGTGTTGAATGGAGGTGAGATATGGAGTGGAAGATAGGTGGTGGAAGATGAAATGTGGAGGAAATCATGAGGGGATGATAAGGGGACCCACTTTAAGCTACCAATTCTGGACCCCTCCCCCTTCATTAAAGGCAGAATAGTGGGGGGGGTCTGGAATCCATCCTCAGTCGCAAATCCGGGCACCTTGATCCTAGCTGCTCAAACTTGCGCACTCAATTCCAGAACCCCCCCTCCACCTTAAAGGTAGAAAGGTGAGGGGGCTTTGGAATCCAATCTTTCTCGTAGATCTGGGTGCACAGATCCTGGCTACCCAATTTTGTCCGCTGCTTAACAAAACATGCATTGCACCCAAAACTTAGGGTAAGTGGGTTTTTACTCCACTTCTTGCCATCTTTTCACCAAAAAGGGTCACCTATTAGGAAAAATACCCCCCGACCTGTTTAGGTGCTAACATTAGGCTCCATGGGGGATATAATCATCCATATGATGCTCTAAGAACTCATTTTGCAGTTCCAGTGCCTTGTTGTTGGGCTATGGAGTCATTTATTAAGTCGAAGATAAACAGAAAACAATATTTACAAAAACAGAGGAGTTGTCTAAGGCTCAAACAAAACATTTCTGTAGGAAATACCCATTTACTGGGCCATTAAAAAATTCTTCACCCTCCAAATCCTGCAACCTATAAGTGTTGCTCGAGAATACTTCGGATATTTTGAAGGGCCCAATCCAGAGGGCTCGGACTTGAAAGAAGCAACATTATCGATGACAATTCTGCTGGGATAGCCAAATCGGGCTATGATATCCTCCAGGAAGCTGATAATTACCTTGTGAGAAGCACTCCTGGTGGGGGAAACTTCTATCCACTTGGTGAAATAGTTTGTTGTAGTCAGGATCCATCTGTGCTGGCCACTTGAAGGAGGATGAATTTCTCCAATGAAGTCCAACCCCCATTGTTGAAAGGGTGTTTAAGCTACTAATATTTGAGTTGCTTCTTTCCTGAGAATCTTTGGCATTTGATGCAAGCTCTGACTTCTCTGCAAACATCAGTGAATAAGGTGGTCTAGTAGTACCCATCCCTAAGAATTTTATGAGCTGTGGTCTTCCAGAAATGATGACCTCCACAAAGGCCACTGTGGAAATGAAACATAACTCTATGGGCTTTCTGTGGATTCAGATACCTCAGGAACACCCCTAGAGGGTCTCTCCAGTACAAGGCTTGGTCAATAAGGCAATATCTAACCACCTTGAGCTTTAAATATCTTGCCTTTCATTTTCTCGTTCCATCAGGAGGCTTCAACTCTTGCAGAAAGTACAAAATGTCTTTGTACCAGGTGCATTCTGCTAGTGATAAACCACCTTGAGAGCTTTGATTGGATGACTCAACTTGCTGATTTCATGAGCAAGTGTTGATGAAGATAACCCCCAAGGCATTGCAATTGGATTCATCCAACATCTTGGATAAACCATGCCCTTTTACCAACTTGGTGGGCTTAATCTCCAGGTCAAACTCCAGGATCTTAGCAATCCATTTACCTCTTCTCCCATCTATGTCAGGCTATATAAGGATGTCCTTCACAGAGGCTGAAGGAACGTATGCAGTCACTCTTGAGTGCAAGACATGGACTCTGAAATATTTGAGAGCTTTCACCGAGGCATAGGCCTACTTCTCCATGATCTCGTACCTGATTTCTACATCTCTCAATGCCTTACTGAAGAAGGAAATAGGTTGCTCTCACCCTTCCTCATTTTTCTATAAGAAGACTGCTGCTACTGTATCAAAAGAAGAAAAAGAAAAAATTAGGAAATCCTTGGAATAATCAGGATTGATCAGCACAGGTGCCTCAGTCAATGCCTATTTTATTTGGACAAAAGATTCCTTGGGCTCAACAATCCATTTTAATTCATTTCCATTTCTGAGCATGGTTGTGATGTGTTTCACCATTTCAACAAAATTTTAGACGAAGCACCTCAGAAAGTTAATCTTCCCTAAAAAAACCTGGACTTCCTTTCTAGACCTAGGAAGTGACAGGGTCTGAATTGCTTCTACCTTACTGGGATCAATTCTCACTCCCTCTGCTGATACTATATGGCCTAACAGCTTCCCCTCCTTCATAGAAAACAAAGATTTCTTGGGATATAAGGAAAGGCCAAACTTCCAGCATTTCAAGAAAACTTTTCTTAAGTGACAACAATGCTCTTTATCAGACCTGGAGAAGACTGTGATGTCATCTAGATAGACCACCACAAATTGATCTTTCTCCCCGATGAAGGCTATATCCATGGCTCGCTGAATTTTTTCTCCTGCATTCATCAATCCAAAAGGCATTTTGGCATACATGAATGTGCCCCAAGGAGTGGTGAAGGTTGTTTTTTCTCTGTCCTCCGGCATGACTGATATCTGATTATAGCTATAAAAACCATCAATCATGGATATCCTAGATGCACCAGTTACCCTCTACAATATGTGTTCCATGTTGGGAAAGGGATAGTTTTCCTTCTTTGAGCACCTATTTAGGTTCCTGAAATCAACACAGAGCCTGATTTCTCCACTTTTATTCCTCACCGGGACAAAATTGGCCACCCATTTAGAATATCTCAAGGGGACAATAATTTGGGCATCTAACAACTTCTTTACCTCTCTCTCCATGACAGGCAACAACATGGGATTTATCTATCTTAGCTTCTTCCTAAAGGGCTTAGCCTCTTCCTTCAGTGGGATCTTGTGTTCAATGACAGATCTGTCATATGTCTTGAGCTCTTCATAGGTCCATGAAAACACATCAGAAAATTTCCTTAATAACTCAGTATATTTGGCCCTTTGTTCTCAGGTCAGGATGCTTGAAAACTTGAGAAACCTAGGTTCCTCCTGTGTGCCAATGTTGCACTCAGCTGTATCATCATCTCCTCTTGAAATCCTACCCTTTACTGCCACATCATTCCCATTGAACTGTCATTCTAAAGGGACTAGGCCCTTCAGAATGTGATTGTTGGGCAACTGAACAATATGGTGATTAACAATTTTGTTTAAAAATACCACAGGGTGAGGATCACCTTCGGGATTAGGGTCCTGATCAATGTGCGATACAAAAAATTCATCGATGGATTGAAGAAATGTTTTGATCTCAAGATCATCTTCGAACACCTTCCAATGCTTGATATTGTTTGGAACAGATGGCCTATATCTTGTCTCGACCTCATATTTGATCTTTGGCGATAGAGGGATCTTGAACATGCTATTTGAGATAGCTAAGGAATCGACCAAAGTATTTTCCTCTCTAGGAATAAAAGAAATGTTGAAATCTAAGAAAAAATTATCAATCAGGTCCCACACCTCATTTATGTAACTTTTGAGTCAAGGATGCTTAGCCTGATAAGCATTTTTGACTTGCCGAATTATCAAATCCGCATCTCTGAACACTGCTACCTCCTCTATTCCCATTTATTTTTCTACCCTTAAACCCAGAACCAAAGCTTCATATTCTTCCACATTTTTGGTAGTTTCAAATTCCAGCTTGTATGACAGGGATATGGTTTTAGAAGAAGCTTCATCGAAGAACATCTTCCAAACAAAGGTGGTTGGAGGAGGTATATCATGATTAAAAATGGGTTTCTTTTTTATCTGTAAAGGGGCTTCAGGAGTCTCAGTGATCTGTAATAAACTAGACCCCGAATTAGTGTCAAGTGCAAAGATGGGATGATTGGTGGGGTTTTCTTCATCACTAACAATGTAGGCTAGCTGAGATTCTCTGTACAACCTCTTGTGTTCCCCTCCAAATACTGGAATGGTGGCATATGTGAGATCCATCTGTAATGTTCCTCCAAGTCTTTTAATCCAAGATCTTGACAACAACATGCCAAACTTGGGGGGAACATCAACTACCACAATGTCCATGACCACACTCTTCATTGGCAACTAAAATAAAGAGACCACCAAGTCTTTTATGACTCCAAGAGATTGCACCCTCCTTGAATCAAAGGAGTATATATTGTGATAAGCCTTTGTCACTTCCAGTCCCAATTCCTCCATGACTATTTTGGGCATAAGGTTGTGGGAAGCTCCTGAATCCATGAGGCAATTATGCAGTACTTTATCGTGTATGTTCAGGGATGTGTAAAAGGGAGGGGATGAATCATCTATGTCTTCTACCATGGGGCCTAGGACGACTGCTGGCTTTTCATCTTGAAGATTTACTAAGTCTGTAGAAGACTGGGGGGACTCAGATTGTAGCATCTTGGAGAGGGACCTTTTGAAATCTTCATTTTTAACTAGCTCAGAGAGGGGTACGGGAATCCTAATCTTATGAATTTCATGCTCAAAACTAAAGGAGGAAATAGGCTTAGGATCTTCCCTTACCTTAGAGACAGGTTCTCTAGCTGCTATCGAAGTATTCTAAGTTTTATTTTCTTTAGTAGTGATTGTTGCAGGTCTAGCAGGCCTTTCTGCTATGAGGGCTTGATCATGGCTATCAAAATATCTTTCTTTCTTCTTTGACCTGAGATGGTATCTATTAGGAGTGTTGTTGGCTCTTTCCCCTTTACCCAACTCATTGAATTGACTTTTCATAAGGGATTCTTCATATATAGATTGATTCAAATGGGGAAAAGGGAACGTGTCTTCAATACAGTGAATTTTAGGGTCGAGCTCATCTACCTCCTCTCATTCCTCATGAGCAACTAGGTTATTTTGGAGAGGGGTTTGGATCCTCTGCTCATCTCTGTCTCTGCTTCTTTGTTCCCTTGGCAAGGCATGTGGCACATTGTTGCTATGCCTCCTGAAACCTCTGTTATTAGTATTCTAGGGATTTCTGTACATGGGCTTCCCTTCTAACTCCCACCTTTCCATTCTGGACGAAAGCGATTTTATCACTTTAGTTACCTCGTTTGTTTGAAGGGAAAGGGGAGAGGAATTGGATGGGGAGGCTTCATGTCTTTTCCTGGATATGTCTCTATTGGCCTTATTCCTGAGTCGCTCAACAACCAATATGTTAGACTCTACTTCCACGGCTACATCCTGCATGTGAGCTAGAGTAGTAGCTCTCCTTTCCCTCAACAAAAGGAAAAAATTGGGATCAAAAGCACTAGCATAAGTGATCTTAGAAAAGGCTTATGAGGGATTTATCTCAGGGGGGATTTTATTATACATTTTATTGAATCTCTTGGAGAAGTCAAAGACATACTCTCCTTCCTTTCTCTTCAAAGATCCAAACTCTGCCATGTAATACATGAAGTCTTTTTTGTCTGCCCATTGTCTCAATAAGGCATTATCCAAAGCCTCAATCCCATCTATAGATCTAGGAGGCAGGGACCTAAACCACTTTCTAGCCTCACCTTCAAGGCTATGGATGAAAATCCTCATCCATACGTCTGCATGCATGATAACATGATCATCTGTGAAGTTGTAAAAGGCTTTGAGGTGTTCTTCTGCAGTAATGTCCCCTTCGCCTGTAAACTTGGGTAGCTTCTTAAGGTAGCCATCTGCTGGAAGGGCATTGAGAGGCTGAGGTAACAAAAGGGGAGCATATCTAGAAACTTTTATAGCCTCCATCCTGGTCATGGGTGGATTTTCTTATCCCATAGGAATATTAGGTGGAGGAGAACTCGGAGGAGAAGGAGCTCGAATAAGGAATATTGGGAATGCACTACCGGGTGGAAGGGAAAACAACATAGGATTCAGAGAGAAGGATAAAGGGCTTGAGTTAACATATGCTTCTCTCTGTACAATAGAAACAATAGTAAAAAGAGGAGCGATAGTGAAATATTCTATGGTCCAAGGTCTACACCAAGGCACAACTTTAGGGGAGAGGGGAGTGACAAGGATTTCTCCATCCTGACCGGGAGGGGAAAACTCAGGAGTAACAATCCCAAAATTCAGGAAACGAGAAACTTCAGAAACAGGTCTGCTAGGAAGATGAGAAGAAGAAAAAGGAGTTTATATAGAAGGAGATGGCGAATTACCTCCAGATCAGCTTCAGGCGTAGCTAGAGGCAATTGTGGATGGGACCGCATGTGTCTACCTCTGGAAGCAACAATTAACATGGCAGGTTCTCCCTAGTGGATTCATCACAATGGATTCACCAGGTGCACAATAGCAATCTTCAAGGGCTCTGATGCTTGATGCACATTCAGAATTAGAGCCTCAATGTTGTTCAATCCTAGGGAAAATTTTCAACTTCGTCCCCAACAACGGTGCCAGAAAGATTAGCGTTGGAAGTCACTCCTGGATTGCAGCAGTAGCAGAGCCCGACACCCATCAGTTTATGTCATGATTTGTTAAAAAGGGGGTGGTGATCGAATGGAAGTAAACTCAGAACAATATTGCTCACTCAGTAAACTGGGTTGGAACAACAAGGACATATGAGGTCTTGATTTAACTTAAGCCAGTAAAGTTTGCATATTGGTGAGTAAGTGAAAGAAAGGGAAAAAGTATTAGATATGAGATCCTCTCAGACCAGAGAAACTTCAAAGTAAACCTAAAATGTCGCAGAACTAATAAAATCAAACATACATCATATAGTTACAAAAACATCCGACTGGATTATCCATACCCAGGCTTGAGATTCATAGGAACAAGGAAAGGAAGAGGCTGACTTCCATTAAATAAGAAATCTCAAAATATCATTCTATAACCAGAGAACTAAAGGCTTTGTTAAAGCTTTACAGTTGGGATCTTAGCTCTACCATCGATGGATTACAAAAATGGAAAAATTGCCTACATATACACAAAACCAATAACGGCAACAAAACCAAGACTTATCATTAAAAACATTACGTCTGCATGTTTATTAGCAGACTACACCTGCAGTCTCTGGATGGTCATGCACTTGTGTCAGATGCAACCAGGCTCCTGGAAACCCTGCAAAATAATTGACCTGTCTCAGGTCCCTTTCTGGACTTTCCATTTATGGTCGAGACGATGTCTAACCACCACCAACCACCTCAATAACTGCTTCCTTGGGATTGGAAACGGCCCGGCCAACTCTGCATTCTTGGAATGTGGAATCCTTCTTGTGCTACCACCTAGATCGACTAAACGGCCTAATGGATAAGGCATGGAGGCCGGTGCGAAGACTGGGGCACATAATTGGAAGCAGTGGATGAGCGGTGACCAGGCAGGGATGAGGGGAATTAGCGAATGAGGAGGTGACGGGACATGATTGGTCGAGGGAGGACACGCTGCTTATGAGGGAGCGATGCGGAAAAGAGAGGGACAGGTGTGAGAAGGAAAGATGTTGAAATGAGGATAAGGTGGGCTAGGATGGAAAATAATGGAGGTGAGATATGGAGTGGAAGACAGGTGGCGGAAGATGAAAGGTGGAGGCAATCGTGAGGGGATGATAAGGGGACTCACTTTAAGCCACCAATTCCGGATGCCCCCCCCCCTTCATTAAAGTAAAAATAGAAGGGGGGTGTTCCGAAATCCATCCTCAACCACAGATCCAGGTGCCTTGATCTTAGTAGCAAAAAACTTGCGTGCTCNCCCCCCCCCCCCCTTCCGCCTTAAAGGTAGAAAGGCTAGGGGGCTCCGTAATCCAATATTTCTCGTAGATCTGGGAACGTAGATCCTGGTTGCCTAGTTTTATCCATTGCTTAACGAAATGCACATTGCGCCCCAAAGTTAGGGTAAGTGGGTTTTTACTCCACTTCTTTCCATCTTTTCTCCAAAGGGGGTCACCTATTAGGAAAAATACCCCCCTACATGTTTAGGTGATAACACCAAGCAAGGAACCCCTTCATAAGTGGATTCTTGTTCTTTTCCTTTATTTGGAAACATTGTTGTCCCTCTGATGGCCACTTTGTACATTTCTAGGTTGAATGTGGGACTACCGGTTTGGTTGGGTACCATTCCAAATGTCATGAATTCTCTTGAAGCTTTTCAGATAAGCACTTTATGTCATGGGCATAATGTTGATGTTCCTTTGTCAACAAAGTCTTCTCCTCCTCCTTCTCCTGCCTCTGGTGAAAGTACAATTACTAGTAACCGAAAGTCTAAACGAAGTAGAAAGAGGAAGAATAGGAAGAAGGAATCACCAACCTCTGCGAGTCACATTGGAGATAGGTTCTCAACCTCTGTAAGTCATGTTGAAGACCAACACCCAACCTCTGCAAGTCATGTGGAGGGAAAAAGTCCAGGCATTTCTAATCATACTAGTAATAAGTCTGTAGCCTCTATGAGTCATGTTATCGACCCATCACCAACCTCTGCAAGTCATGTTGGAGATGTACAACCAACCACTGCTAGTCATGTTGGGGGAATAAATTCTATTGAGAATCTTAGAAGGATAGGACGTAAGCCTAAGTTTCCTTGTAAGATTTGCAAGGGATATCACCTTACTCATATGTTCCCTTGCATTCCAGGGGTACAAATATTGTTGTCCCTATATGCAAGCTCTTCTCATTCAGAGTCCTCTGAGGTTTTCTCATAGTTTATTCATCCAGTGGTTGAGAAAGTGGTCATGTCGATGCCGTCATAGACTGATACCACTCCTCTTTTGGGGGGTGAGGTGCCTATAGACCATGTAGTCTCTCATCCTATTCAACCATTGGTTGAGAAAGGGGTCACACCGATGCAGTCATCGGCTGATCACACTCCTCTTTTGGAGGGTGAGGTGCCTTTAGAGCATGTAGTCTCACACCCTATTCAGTCGTTGGTTGAGAAAGTGGTCATGCCGATGCAGTCTTCAGTTGATCCCACTCTTCTCTTGAAGAGTGTCGAGTCTACCAAACTGGTCACATCGATGCGGTCTTCGGTTGATCCCACTCTTCTCTTGGGGAGTGATGTGCCTGCCGACTATGTTTTTAGAATTTCCAGTTCAGTAATTTCAGAACAAGGGGGCATTCCGCTGGTTCCAAGGACACCCCCTCCAAGCCCTAGGATGGTTTCCTTTGATTGGAATGACCTTGTTGAAACTCGTCTTCCTTCTTCTGCACCTTTTCAAATAAGGGTTGAAGTCAAACAAAAATTTATCGATGTATTGTGGATGAAGGAGCCTCTGCAAGTATTTTATCCTCCTCGGTTTGGAAATTCTTGGGATCTCCCGAGCTTGTGTTTGCTTCGCATGA